>BQNB010016591.1:31972-63766 GCA_026074375.1 Tanacetum coccineum | reverse complement strand
AGGGGGGCGCCCCTAGACTGACGCTCCGATTTTTGTCCTTTTGTGGGGAATGTTTATTCTGGTGAGCTTTATCTAGTTTTGGGGGGGAAATTTGAATTTCAAATTTATGTTTTTAAATAAAACATTATTTTTATTTGATAAAACTATTTTGTGTAAATATGTAAAAATAGAGTTTTGTAGAAATTTGATGAAATAAGAAGAGAAATTATTTTTTTTGATCACTAATTAAGTTTAATGATTTGGTTATTCATACCTTAAGTGATTTATGGCGAAATGGAAGTTTACGATTAATAACATGTAAACATTTATTTTTATTGTGAATGTTTTTACATTTTGTCATTTTCAAAACGTAGAGGAGTCGAAAAATATCAATAACATTTTTAAATATTATTTGTATTAACAATCTCCCTCTTTTTGATGATGACAAAATATAAACTCATTTTGTATAAAAATAAAAATTTAAGTTGTTAATGAGTTTTAATCCATTTCTCCCTTTTTTTGTCGAATCCAAAAAGGTTAATCGTCGAGATGTAGAGAGAAAGAATCTGATGATGCCAAGACTCCCCCTTGATATATACCCCCCCTCGTTTGGGGCACTAAGAGATCAATCTTATGATATTTTGCTACAAAACCAAGTTGGAAATACAAGTGTAAGAGAACATTTCTAATAAGTAGCAATGGTGACGACAAATATATACATGACGATGTAGAGAAAGAAAAGAAATAGACATATAAGCCACAATGCATACATATATTTCATAATAATAAGATACAATTCATTCATCATAAATAAAATTCATACAAGCATAAAAAAACTACTTCAAGCGGAAAGTAAGCTTATGCGTGATAATATGAATTTTCTTCCAATACATAGATATACTAAGATTAAACACTACTACTATAATAGTCTTAATATTTCATAGTTCCTAGATGATTCTTGAGTCATAGATAGTGGCTTTAAGAAAAAGGTTTGGCTAAAGCATTATTTAGAAGCATTGAAGATGATTTAAGGACGAGGTGGATATGGTGAGGCAATGGCAGAGGTAAGAAGATACTCAAGGTGAGCAAACATTAAATTCATCTCATCCCTAAGAGAAAAGAAGAGGTTTTGGTTATGAAAACAACAAAGACAAGTTGATCCATGATAGTCATGATGGTTAAAGTAAATAGGGTGACCCATGAGAGGTGGTTGAGGTGGTGGTTGTGGTGAAGGTGGTGAAGAGGTATCAAGAATGTGATCAAGAGAAGTGATTGGTGACAAGGATAGAGTGATATCTAAGGAAGGATGACTTTGGAGTGGAATTGGGTTTGAGGGTCTTGGATGTGCATCCATGATATCATTAAGAAAGGGGTTTGATGGTTGAGGAGATGGTGTATCATTTGAGGAAGGAGGTAAAGATTGAGGTTTTGACTCAAATGAGGAAGAGGTAGTTGTAACAACCAAAACATTTCGAAACTTTAAATGACTATTTTACCCTTTGACTTTTCGGGTCTGACCTGACTTTTGACCTTTTGACCTTTTTTTTGTCATGTAAAAACGATTACCGCGTAACCGGTAATTTTTCGGAACATATTTAAATAATAAATAATATTTATTATTACATAGCTCTCACGTACAAATTTATTTTTAAACTTATTTGACTTAAAAACGAGAAGATACCTCGTAAATTGAGAAAAATAACACACAACGCGTACCGACATGAAAATAATTAAATTATATTTAATTATCATTTTTTATTAAATAAAAATATTTAATAAATTATTTAACATTTTATTCCAAAGCGTTTATTTAAAAACGTGAATACTCAAGTTAAAGTTTTATTTTACGCACAAAGCTTACCCGTGATACCCAATGAATGCCCCAATAAATAACAAACATTTTAAATAAACTTTAGAAAACATTTATGAAATAATAGTCGAGCAAATACTCATATTTCGTGAAAAAACTATTAGTAAACAGCAAGGCGCAACTTGTGTTATTTAAATAAATCGGTAAACTATTCCTAAACTAGTCCCGAAACCATTAGTTAACAAAAATACACTTTTTGTGTCCCTGTGGTAATATTTACAACTATCAACCAAAGACTATTTTAGACTGTCCACATTTCTTTTAAAGTTCATAGTATACTAATATATATATAAATATATATAAATAATATATATATATATATATATATACTATATAAATATAGTATATATATATATTATATATATATATATACATAACCCATTAGGGTTTTCATTCATTTTTATCAAACCCTAACACACACAACTTCAAACCTTCCTACCTCCTCAACAATTTTTCCAACGCCAAACTTCAGCCATCTTTCGGCTATTCCCAATACCGTTGCATCCCCACCACCTCATCTCCGTCGGCCACCAACCACTGCCATCTCCACACCAACGCACCATATCAACAATCGTTACCCATCAGCCATCTTCATCAGCCCCGCCACGGCTGCCCACTTCGCACACCACGTCAACAAACATAACCACCCATATTAATACCGGCGAAGTGGTTTAACGACAAGCTGCTTATCTATTGTTGCTCTGACAAGTTCGTTCTTTACACTTCGAGTTTTTGTACGTGTTTCTGACGAGTATGCTGTTATCAGTTCATGTGAAGAGATACGTCGAGCACACCTATCCATATCTGACGAAGTGGGTTTCATCAGTTTTTTTACGTCTATCTGAGCAACATTTACGGTAACTAATCTTACCCACTATTTACCTAGTTAGAAGATTAAGGAGCGGTTTAGTCGGTACGGCTGTTGTCGAAAACGTAAAACATGGCGTCTTGTTTTTACCAAAGAAGATGGTTGATATTTTTATACTTATGAGTAAATTAAATGAATTTAGTTAAAAGAAATAAAAATAAGAGAAAAGGACAATCTGTATGGACTTATACCTGCTTCATCCGATATGCATGTTAGGTGCATATTATTGTAAGTAAAGTTTCGAAGTTGCCCCTTATGGTTTTGGATTTTGGCACTATTGGTCCTTCAGGGTTTAACTCTATGTCAACATTTAGCCTTGGGTTTTCTTTAGCAAATGATAACAAATAAATATAAAGAAAGTGATTAGAATAAAACCTGTAGTATGGTACGAAGTACGTGTATGCGAAATATATAAGATGTGTTATATGATTTATTGAACACTTCAAGCTTTAGTAATTGATGTTTTAAGCACTTCAACTTTGATGGATAATTATGTACCATTAATACACTTATACACTAAGTAGTATATTTTTGAGTTATTTGAATTGTAATTAAATAAGTGTACTGTTATGTTTAAAAAAAAATAAGTGTACTGTTTACTCTTAGACAATTAAGGTTTTAGTAGATTGAGATGCTAGCTTGGCAATATAGGATCTTTTGGATACTGTAGAAAGAGACGCTTTATAATTAGTACAATCGAGCATGTTTAGTATCATTAATTTTCTAGGTGTTCTAGCATTTGTATCACTTGATAAGACCCGAGAGGTACCTAAAGGACCTCAAGGTCGCGGTTAGGACTTTGCTCGTGTTTCGTTCGTTGATTATTACGTACTTCTTTTCGTGATTATTCCACCACTCACTGATTTGTTTAAGGTGAGTTTATTGCTCATCTTTCGCTTGTTTTATATTTACTTTACAAATTTCAGGGGAGAATACATGCTCATTACAACTTGTTTACATATTCATTTACAATCTTTTTACATACGTGATTGCATACATGATTTCATAACTTGGTTACATACTCGTTTACCTATGCATTTAGAAACCCGTTTATATGTCCATTATTTAAATGCTCGGGTGTGCCAGATAGGGCATCTGGTGTGAGCACATTATTTCAATGCTCGGGTGTGCCAGATAGGGCATTCGGTATGACTACATTATGTCAATGCTCGGGTGTGCCAGATAGGGCATCTGGTATGAGCACATTATTTCAATGCTCGGGTGTGCCAGATAGGGCATCCAGTATGAGCACATGTCCATTATTTTTATTAGTGCAGTCGGAATTACATTTTTGTGACTATTGTACGTGTTACATGCCATCCACTTTCAAATCTTTGATCTAACATCTATACATACATTTTTGGTGATTATTATAAGGATTTAAATGGTTATACACGCTTTGCAAATATTTGATTTCAACATTTATACTTATAAAACCTATAAACTCACCAACTTTATGTTGACACTTTTAAGCATGTTTTTCTCAGGTGAATTAGATGTTTGGCTTACTTGATGTGCATTGGAGTCTAGACTATACAAGATTACATTAATGGATTTATACTACATTCAAATGATCAAATCTCGTTGTTTTGCTTTCAAGCTTTTTCATTGTGATGCAATTATGGGACAAATGTTATATCAGTTTCAAAAAAATCAACGAGATTACTTTTCAAACGACTCAATTAGAGGTCGTTCTCTTACATCTTGTGCAATGGTATTATGAAGTAACGCTCCCGGACACATATCCGTCGCGACCCATTTTAGGGGTGTTACAGATTGGTATTCAGAGCCAAGGTTATAGAGAACTAAGTTGCATATTTTACCTAGACTATAACTGTTTTCACAATCATTGCATCACATCAAACATTTTCAAAGTGCATACACACTACTTGCTTACTTGCTTACATTACTTGTTATATTAAGTGCTTACATGGCATACATATATACATATATGCTTACATTCCTTTATGTATACCCTACATTTATTTATATAAGAGTTTTTTATATAAATACTAGATCACTTTTTAGACATTGTAAGTTGCACAATGGTCTTACTTCATTCTCAGACATTGTAAGTTATACAATGGTCTCTAAAATTATTTTCTTTCTTCATAACCTTATACAATATCGTATTACACGAATACTGTCACAATTCTGTTTACATAAAATTATGTATGAATCTAAGTATTACAAGTCTTGTATGGGCGGGACTTGTAATAGGAAGATTGATATGATAATTTCTATGTTAACGAAACCCGTCACAACTTTATTTACATGGAATTATGTATGAATCTAAGTATTACAAGTCTTGTATGGGCGGGACTTGTAATAGGAAGATTGATATGATGATTGCTATGATAACTCGTTCATAAAGACCTTCATCTTATTTACTATAACCATGCACTCATCAACTATTTTTAACACTATGTCAACCTTCCCTGATTGTTTTACTCCCCGTCTCCGAAGACGAGTTTTAAACACTCTTCCCATTCTCATTAGAACAACTTCATCGTCATGTCACCCACCACCTTGAAGGTTATGTGAGTACGCATATTGCATTGGAAATTATTAAGTAGGATGATTTATAATTTCTTTATTTGAAAGGACTGGGACGCCTCTTTATTTAAACAAATAAATTGTGAATCACCAACCATAAGTTTATCAATTCTTATTTATATAAATTAGGACACTTCTTTATGTAAATAATGAATTATAAATGAGCGGGCGTAGGAGTATCCGATATGACATGAGTATGAACTCGAACCCGATAATCACCAGAATCCGTTAAAAAAGGAGGGGATCTAGAAGCACAATAGTGTCTTACCACTCCCCAAAAATCTAAAGGCCTCACTCGAACTACCAGATCTCATTCTTAAGTTATAACTTTTGCCATTACGAATCCTTGCAATCATGAACTGTCTGTGGAGCGAACAGACTCAGTACAATATTCCGCCATCTATCACATAAACTCTCCTGCGAGCTCCTCCTAATTGTTGAGCTTTATGCTGGGGATATTATTTCTTGAAATATCCTCACTCTCCATATCCCATCACCATTTTTTATTGTTATTGTTGTTATGTTTGCTGTTGTTGGGTCCTTGAGCAGTCCCAACTCGTACAACTTTATTCATTAAGTAATGCAAACCTCCCTTAAACAAGGTAACCCTCTGACGATATAGTATTCGGTTGATTTATTCATTGCAGACCAATAGTACACCAATTTAGGTCATAATACATCCCAGTACGGCCTAAGTTAGTTGAATACTTGCATCCATTAGCCTCGTTCGATATTAATCATCGAACATTATAGATATCAGAAACTAGACTCTCCCCTTAAACATTTAAAACTTTATATAGACATACCCATGCAACTACACTTTCTCCTTTGATGTTTTCACTATTAAGAGACTTTCTTTATAACGCGTTTATATCAATCATAAAACTTGTAATGATATTTTTCTAAAATACCTACTCTGATGGATTAAATATCCTCGTCAAACCTAGCCAAAATTTATGTATATTGAGAAGTGTCGAAACATCAAATTTTGCTGAATAAAGTTATCAACGTCATGTTCAGAACTGGTTTATTAAATTTTAAATCTTTTCTTGGTCACACCATCGGTTAACAAAAATCCAATCCCGAGACGGGATTCCTTTAAGGGGTAGGTACTGTAACAACCGGAAATTTTCGGAACTTTAAATGACTAATTTACCCTTTGACTTTTTGGGTCTGACTTGACTTTTGACCTTTTGACCTTTTTTTGTCATGTAAAAACGATTACCGCGTAACCAGTAATGTTTCGAAACATATTTAAATAATAAATCATATTTATTATTTCATATCTCTCACGTACAAATTTATTTTTAAACTTATTTGACTTGAAAATGAGAAGATATATGTTATTCCTAAGTTGACTTATCAAAAATGACCCGCCAAAATGAGTTATTAAATTATATTTAATTATCATTTTAATTAAATAAAAATATTTAATAAATTATTTAACATTTTATTCAAAAGCGTTTATTTAAAAACGCGAATACTCAAGTTAAAGTTTTATTTTACGGACAAAGCTTACCCGTGATACCCAATGTCTGCTCCCAACAATAACAAACATTTTAAAAACTTTATAATACATTTATGAAATTATAGTCGTAACAAATACTCATCTTTCGTGGAAAATCTATTTTAAACGCAAACGACGCAACTTTCGTGTTTTGAATAATCAGTTTAACTAGCCTAAACGAGTCCCGAACCATTATTTAACAAAATTTACACTTTATGTCCCTGTGGTAATATTTACACATCACAACCTCTATCCTATTTAGACTTGTCACAATTCTTTTAAAGTTTATAGTTTTATATACATTTCCATTAGGGTTTTCATTCATTTTTATCATAACCCATAGCACACATACGTACTCTCCTCAATCCTTAACAATTTTCCAGTGCCACAACCGGCCATCTCCGGCCATCCCAACAGCCGACACCCTCACCGCCACAACCATCCCCACCGCATCTCCGTCGGCCACCACCACTGCCATCTCCACACCAACACCACCATATCACCCCGTCACCACCACCATCTTCATCAGCCGCCACGGCTGCCCCACCTTCGCAGCCACCTCGTCAACACACAAAACCACCCATAGTTAATATCCGGCGAAGTGGTTTACGACAAGCTTCATTTCTATTGTTGCTCCGACAAAGTTCGTTCTTTACGTCGAGTTTTGGTACGGATTTCTAACGAGTATGTTGTTAACGGTTCATGTGATGAGATACGTCGAGCGTACGCATATCCGACAAAGTGGGTTTTGTCAGTTTTTTTTACGTCTATCTGAGCTACATTTACGGTGACTAATCTTACCCACTATTTACCTAGTTAGAAGATTAAGGAGCGGTTTAGTCGGTACGGCTGTTGTCGAAAACATAAAACATGGCGTCTTGTTTTTACCAAATCATATTTATACTTATGAGTAAATTAAATGAATTTAGTTATAAGAAAAAAAATTAAGAGAAAAGGACAATCCATACGGACGTATACCTGCTTCATCTGATATGCATGTTAGGTGCATATTATTGTAAGTAAAGTTTCGAAGTTGCCCTTATGGTTTCGGTGTTTGGCACTATGTCTTCATGGTTTAACTCTATGTCAACATTTAGCCTTGGGTTTTCTTTAGCAAATGATAACAAATAAATATAAAGAAATGTGATTAGAATAAAACTTAGTTTGGTATGCGTATGGTATGCGAATTTTATAAGATGTGTTATATGATTTATTGAACAAGAGTTCCCCTTCAAGCTTTAGTAATTGATGTTTTAAGCCCTTCAACTTTGATGAATAATTATGTACCATTAATACACTTATACACTAAAGAGTAGATTTTTGAGTTATTTGAATTGTAATTTAATTGTGTGTATTGTTATGTTCAAATCAAAAAAAAAGTGTAATGTTTACTCTTTTGACAATTAAGGTTTTAGTTAGATTGAAGATGACTAGCTTGGCATTATAGGTTCTTTGGATTATGTTGAAAGTGCGCGTTATAATTAGTACAATCGAGCATGTTTAGTATCATTAATTTTCTAGGTGTTCGAGCATTTGTATCACTTGATAAGACCCGAGAGGTACCTAAAGGACCTCAAGGTCGCGGTTAGGACTTTGCTCGTGTTTCGTTCGTTGATTATTATGTACTTCTTTTCGTGATTATTCCACCACTCACTGATTTGTTCGAGGTGAGTTTATAGCCCCTCTTTCGCTTGTTTTATATTTACTCTACAAATTTCAGGGGAGAATACATGCTCATTACAACTTGTTTACATATTCATTTACAATCTTTTTACATACGTGATTGCATACATGATTTCGTAACTTGGTTACATACTCGTTTACCTACGCATTTACAAACCCGTTTATATGTCTATTATTTAAATGCTCGGGTGTGCCAGATAGGGCATCCGGTATGAGCACATTATTTCAATGCTCAGGTGTGCCAGATAGGGCATCCAGTATGACCACATTATTTTAATGCTCGGGTGTGCCAGATAGGGCATCTTGTATGAGCACATTATTTCAATGCTCGGGTGTGCCAGATAGGGCATTCGGTATGAGCACATTATTTCAATTATCGAGTGTGCCAGATAGGGCATCCGGTATGAGCACATTAATTCAATGCTCGGGTGTGCCAGATAGGGCCTCCGGTATGAGCACATGTCCGTTATTTCTATTAGTGTAGTCAAAATTACATTTTTGTGACTGTTGTACGTGTTACATGTCATCCACTTTCAAATCTTTGATCCAACATCTATACATACATTTTGGTGATTATTATAAGGATTTAAATGGTTATACACGCTTTGCAAATCTTTGATTTCAACATTTATACTTATAAAAACCTATAAACTCACCAACTTTATGTTGACACTTTTAAGCATGTTTTTCTCAGGTGAATTAGATGCTTGGTTTACTTGATGTGCATTGGAGTCTAGACTATACAAGATTACATTCATGGATTTATACTACATTCAAATGATCAAATCTCGTTGTTTTAATTTCAAGCTTTTTCATTGTGATGCAATTATATGACAAATGTTATATCAATTTCAAGAAAATCAAAGAGATTACTTTTCAAACGACTCAATTAGAGGTCGTTCTCTCACATCTTGTGCAATGGTATTATGAACTAAAGCTTTCGAACACATATCCGCCGTGACCTATTTTGGGGGTGTTATAGTAGTGCCAAAGGTAGATGATGTATCTTTGGTTGATGGAGTTTTTGATGGTGCATTTGGTGGAGATGAAGAGGAGGATTTTGTTATGAGAGAATGTGTAGTATTGCCATCTTCATCACTAGATATGTCCACAAAGAGTTGTCTAGGTGGAATGATGGTTAGTTTGATTTTTTTGGAAGGGTTAGAGGAGGAGGCTTGGGTGGAATCCATGGAAGTAGAAGAAAAGTGGAGAAAATGATTGTGAAGATAATGAAGATGGTGAGGATGAAGACTATTTATTTTGGAGGTAGTGGATTAAATAAGTAAGGCATGGGAAGGTGATTATTTGATTCCAAAAAGTGTTTAGCAACATGCAGGAAAGTAGCTGAGTTATAGAGTGGATAGTCAACTGCACAGAAAATCAGGAGAGACACAGTAAAAATCTCGTGATCCTGATGGCAGTCCCATAAATATATAGGCGATCCCTGATATATATGGGGGCCGCCCAACATTTTTGGGGGTCGTTTTTTAGAAACACGAAAATTTTCCTAGTTTTTCTAGACCTTCAAATTTGTGCAAAATCATGCCATTCAGAAAAATTCTTTTGCAACCAAATCTATTTACTCAAGAATAACCTAATACTTTCTAGATTTTCAAATCTAAAACACTATCTATACTACTTGGGAAGCAATTATAGGCTATACTAGTAAACTAATAAGCATGTATGTGTTCATAAAATTTAATAAATAACATAGTTATTAAAGACGTAAAACTAAATTTAGGATGATAAAATGGAACGATCATCCAAGGAAAATTATGTTGCCCAAACTAACTTCTAAAAGTCTACTAAATAGCATAAGTTTAAGTACCTAGGCATAGATAATAAGAGTAAGTACCAACAAGCATAATAAAGTAGTAAATATAAGTATATTGTCTTATAGTAATTATCCAAATTGCTTATTTCCTTCCTTTTCTCCACAAGTTCTTAATGCCCTTCCTGATTGACCTTATTCCACCACGTTGCTCATCTTGAAATTGAACTTGACCGTTGAGGATCTTGGTTTGACGAGTGTAAAATGGTTCCATGTCAGGGTCAATATTGGATGGGTTTTCAAAGACTCGAGGAACCTCATTTGTTAATGAATTAACAAAATAAGTGGGGGGAGGAGTACTTGTACGCGAGGTCCCTTCGTCATTTCCATCATTATCATCATCGTGGAGATGAGAGAAGGATGGTTGATCGAAGGCGGATAAAGAAGAAGTGGAGTGACACCTCTTTTCGTGCCAAAATCCTTTTGAGTCTTCCATTCTTGTTGAGCGCTAAGAGGATACATGACACGATCGTACAAGAGATAAAGATGGTTTGACAACTCAGGATTTTCAGACACGACATGTTCAAACAAGCGAGTTAATAACATACCATAAGGTAGGATTAACCGGGCTTGTTTGGTGACAAACTCCATTTGTTTAGCAATGAAGTAAGCAAGATTGTATTGTCCGGAAGTAGCAATACAAAAGAACATATGACACAAACACACAAGGACATGGTCTCGATTTCCGCCAAAACATGTCGACCCATGTCTTCATAATGTCGGTGATTTCACGAGTCAAGATTTGATTGTCCTCAACCACAATCTCTTGGTCATGACGCATGCGATAGACAACATCCCATCGTTTGATTTGAACAAGGAGTTTGATGTCATCGGGAGAAGGGGGATTAGTTTGATAAGGACCACTAGTCGGAACACTGAATGGCAAGTCGTCAAGAGACCACTTCTCCGAAAAAGAACAATCACCTTGGTAAGGAATGTTGAGGATTTAATCAAACTCTTGGAGAGAGAAAGAAAAGAGTTGATTTTGAATGACAAACTCGACAAACATTTGACCTTGTAAATCGTAGTTAATACGATATTGACTATAGAACTCAAGAATAAAACGAGAAACGATTTTTTCATTTATTTCGAGAAGACAAGCAAACGCAATATAACTAAACATAGACCTAACATAGACCAAATCATCAAATCTTGGGTCAACTATGCGTCCTTCGTGAATGTAACGAGTTTTCAAAGAATTTAAAGATACGTTTTAGTGTTTCATTTTATTTATCGGACATTTTTAGAATGTAGCTTCTGGTGTTTTTGTGGTCATCTGATGTTTTGCGAGGCATTATTACCTAAAACAAATGTAATTCCATGTTTTATTATTATGAACTCGTAATGTTAACAAGGATTTGTGCCTAGTGTGTGCCTATATACAATGAATGTTGAGTAACGGTTAACTCGACTCTAAAAATAAAACCTAATAGTTAACCCAAATGCTCCTTATTTTGATTTTACTCATCCAAATTTGTCGAAAAATACATATGAATTATGTATATCAAATTTTGTTTATGAGATCATTATGCATGTATGCAAAAACGTTTTTACAGTGTATTAACAATACATAAAATCATTTTTATGATGTTCCTAACGTAAGTGATTTTAAAACAAAATTAGGGTTTTGTGCGAAAACAATTTTTGACACACTTCAATTATGAAAATCCTATGTCTACGGGAAGCATATTAGTTATACATTGTGTTATTATAGTCCTAATTGCACACAAACAAAAGATAAATGAAAATCCCCAATTTTGAGTTTTTGTTCAATATGAACCCTAGACACAAATTGGAAAGAAAATAGACGAAATGACTTACAATTGATGATCTTTATGATGTTAGGATTGATTATTAGTGTTGATTTGATCTTCAATTTGTGTTTTAATGGTTGATTTTAAGGTTTGGTGGTTTTTGGTTCATGGTTCGTCAATGGCTGAAGAGAGGGGATGTTTGTTTTTGTGTTTTACAAAAATAAGGGTGATAGACTTTTGGTCTCATCTGGTGGCGGTCCCATATCGATATAGGAGCCGACTGCTTTAATCAGGGAGCCGCCCTATATATGGGGGCCGCCCTCAACAGAGGGTTTTGGACATGATTTTTAACAGAATATTTTTACGGAAGGAGTGACATTTCAATTTGCATTTCGCAAATTAAAAATGCTTAAAGTACTTCGGACGAAGTATTTAAGTTGTCACGACACGGAGTGGAACACGGACTAGAATCGAGACAGAAGAAAAGAGAAACGATTTATAGAATGTGTTCCATCATTCCTAAACCAAGACATAGATAGTTAAACGATTCACGTTTAAGGGGTTTAGTAAGAATGTCGGCGATATTGTCGATGGACGGCACTTTTTTGATAGAGATATGTCCTTTCTTGACATTATCACAAAGAAATTGGTGACGAATTTTGATATGTTTAGTTCGAGAGTGTTGCACCGGTTTTGCTAAGGTCAATCGCACCTTTATTGTCGCACATAATCGGGACGTCATTAAGTCGAATGTCGTAGTCGATAAGAGCTTGTTTCATCCATAGTGCTTGTTGACATGCTTTTTTGGCGCTTACGTATTCGGCTTCGATAGTGGATATAGCATGAGCGGTTTGTTTCTTCGAGAACCAAGATGTCAAACAACATACCACGAACGTACAAATACCGCTAGTGATTTTTTTGTCTACATAATCTCTCGCATGATCAGAGTCGGCATATACTACGGTTTCTATCCGATCCCTTTAGGATAACATAATCCTAAGTGCGTAGTGCCTTTAATGTATCGAAAGATACGCTTAACCGCTTCAAGATGAGAGGTTTTGGGAGCCTCTTGGAAGCGTGCACAAAGGCAGACACTAAACATGATATCGGGCCTACTTGCTGTTAGGTAGAGTAAACTACCTATCATTCCTCGATACTTGGTACTATCTACCGACTCACACTCTTCATCTTTTGTGAGTTTAGTATCCGAGGACACGGGGGTTTTCATTATTTTAGAATCTTCTAAGCTAAATTTTTAAGCATTTCTTTAATATATTTAGATTGATTAAAGATGATACCGTCTTCCATTTGTTTTATTTATAATCCAAGGAAGAAGTTAAGTTCACCCATCATGCTCATCTCGAACTCGTCATGTATGATTTTGGCAAATTCATCACACATGTCTTGACAAGTCGAACCGAATAAAAAATTTTCGACATATATTTGAACGATGATGAGATTTGAACTTTTCTTCTTAGTAGAAAGTGTGTTATCTACCATTCCTATTTTGTATTCATGTTTATTAAGAAAAGCTTTTAATTTATCATACCAAGCTTTGGGTGCTTGTTTAAGACCATATAAAGCTTTCTTTAGTTTATAAACATGATTTGGTTTTTCGAAGTCAATGAATCCTGGAGGTTGTGCCACGTATACCTCCTCATTGATAAAACCGTTTAGGAATGCACTTTTTACATCCATTTCGAATAGCTTAAAATCTAAAGCACAAGCATAAGCTAATAGTATTCTAATAGACTCAAGTCTAGCAACTAGGGCATAAGTTTCATAATAATCGATGCTCTCTTGTTGATTATAGCCTTGAGCAACTAGCCTAGCTTTATTTTGAGAAACAACAACATTCTCATCTAACTTATTTCTAAACACCCACTTAGTTCCTATGATTGTCATATTCATAGGTTGTGGTACTAACTCCCAAACATCGTTTGCAATAAATTGATTTATTTATTCTTGCATAGCGATTATCCAACTTTCATCCGTTAAGGCTTTATTAACATTCTTAGGTTCTATAGTTGATATAAAACAAAAGAAGTTACTTTGTTTTTAGGCTTGTGACCTAAGAGTTCTTTGGTTAAGGTTTCCTATGACATTTTCTAATGGATGGTTCCTAGATTCCTTAATATTGACTATTTCATCAATTTCTAAAGTTTCATCCTCAATGTCATTCTCTAAGTTTTTCTTTTCGGTAACCTTAATTGCTTCTACTTCATCTAAAAGATCATCATCCCACCAAGGGATGTCTTAGAGGGTGGAAGGAAGTTTTCATTTTTCAATCATCAAAAAACATCAAATGCACCGTTGAGTGATTCTTTGATTTTCATGGTGTGTTATTAAGGATGATGTAAATTCTTTGCCTATTTTGGGAGTCACATAAAGATAAAGACAAAAAAAATACAGTTGACTGATTCTTCGATTTTTATGGTGTGTTTATTAAGGATGATGTATGCTTTGCTATTTTGGGAGTAACATAAAAAGACACCTTCGTATGACTTTGGGTCAAACTTAGTAAGGTAGTCTTTGGTGTTTAAAATGAAGCACTTGCTTCCAAACACCCTAAAGTAATCAAGAGTAGGTTTCCTACCTCTCAAGAGTTCATAAGGTGCTTTACCTAAAATGGCTCTAATTAGGATTCGGTTGAGGATATATGTTGAAGTATCTACAGCGTTACACCAAAATTTTTGTGGTAACAATTGTTCATTCAACATTGTTTTACTTATTTCTTGTAGTGTCCTATTTTTCCTTTCTACCACGCCATTTGATTATGGAGTGCGTGGAGCCGAGAAGTTATGTGTAATACCGTTGGTATTACAAAACACTCCAAATTGCACTTTATTATCAAATTCTCTACCGTGGTTGGTTCTAATTGACGCTATTGAACAACCTAATTTATTATGTAATTTTCTACTAAAGAGTTCAATTTTCTCAAAAGCCTCGGTTTTATTCTTAATAAATCTTATCCAAGTATACCTAGAGTAGTCATCTACTATGACTAAGGTGTAGAGGTTTCCTCTGTAACTCTGTACGGTGGATGGACCGAAGAGATCCATATGAAGGAGGTGTAAGCATCTAGTCGTTGAGACTATATTCTTAGCTTTGTGACTAGCATGAGCTTGTTTTCCAATTTTGCAAGCATTATAGAAGTGTTGATCAAACTTAAGCTTAGGTAAGTTTCTATCTAATTCCTTAGATGCTAACAATTGAATGAGACACATATTAGCGTGACCTCATCTCCTATGCCACAACTTGGAGTTTTCATCAATTGTTGCAAGACAAATTTTATCTTTTGGCTTATTTCCTAATTTCATCATGTATAAGCCTTTCTTCCTAATACCTTTACCTATAACCTTACCGTCCTTAGTGATTTCACTGTCATGTTCAGAGAAAGTTACTCTACACTTATTATCACATATTTGTCCTACACTTAGCAAGTTAAATCTTAAGTTATCTACATGTTCTACATTGTCTATTTTGAGAGAGTCATTCAAAATCGTACCTTTGCAAATGATGTTACCGCAAAGATTACTACCAAAAATGACATTACCTCTGTTGTATGCCTTGTAGGTTGAGAAGAGCTTTCGGTTACCCGTCATGTGTTTAGAGCATCCACTATCCTTTATCTACTCATCGGGTTCTAAGTCGACTCCAAGGAATATCTATTTATATAAGACAATAACTCAAACATTTGGTCCCCAATATCTCATGGGTCCAAAGTTGTTAGTGCTAAACATCCCTTGCATTTAATGCAATTGATCGAGATGTGGGAATGGAAGACACATTTCTCATGGCATGTAACTTTGAGGTTGGAAGTTGTTCCAAGTTACAGGAAAACCATGAGGTTGGTTTTTTCGACCAACATTCCTTTTTGGTTGTGGTGTCTTAGAACAAGGATAATGATTATTGACTCTTCTAGGTGGTGGAGTTTTTGTCCTAAAATTTGGTTTATAAAATCTAACTCTGGGTTTTAACGTTGGTTTATAAAATTGTTTAACCTCATTATCACTAGCAGCAGGAATTTTAATATTGTTTATCATTATGTGTTTTGGTCTAGGACCCAAAATGGATTTTTGAAAAGAAATAGATTTTTCAGAATCTGGTGAACAGACAGGCGGCCCATTGATTGCTTTGGGCGCTGTCTGGACTTTATAGGGGCCGCCCAAAATATTTGGGGGACAGCCACCAGAGGATGTTTCTTTCTAAGATTTCACAAATTTTATTTCCTTAGACTTACTAGTTGATGCCTCACATGAGTTAAACCCTAAACCTAATTTATTACCGAAGAGTTTTTGATTGCTTAACATTTCATTTAAGCAATGTGTGCTCTTTTCAAATTTAGTTAGTCTAAGAGTTTCTTCTTTGAGTTTTTCTTTCTCAATTTTAAGTGATTGACAATTTGTACATTCGAGATCAACTCCCTTATTTTTCTTTAATGTACACAATTTTAATTTTAGTTCACTAAGTTCATTTTCTAAACTATTTCTAATAGCTTTTAGCCGTTTGTTCTTAGTGATTATTTTTAGACTCATCTTGCATAATTTATCATATTCACAATCTAAAATAAAATCATCTATTGATGAATTTTCATCACTAAAGTAAGAGGAATCGGAACATACCTCACTAGATGCTTGAGCCATAAGACATGTTTCGTCTTTAGCCTTTTCATCATCTTCCTCACCGCTATCACTCCAAGAACCTCCGACGAAAGCTCTTTGGTTCTTGTCCTTTGGTGGTTTCGGACATTCTCCGATAAGATGATTTGGATCACCGCATCTAAAACATTTCCTATCACTTTTGACGTTCTTGTCATCTCGGCTTCCTTGGAATGTTTTTTTGTCATTCCGTGGTTGTCTTACGAACCTTGCTCTTCTCTTGAAGTCTCTTACCGCCATGGCATATTCTTTGTCTTCACTTCCGGAAGTCGAACATTCTTCATTACTAGATTCCTTTTTAGCCTTTAAAGCAAGATATCTCCTTTCTCCTTTAGCTTTGACTATTACGTAATCTTTCTTGATGATCATCTTGTGAACTTTAAGGTTTCTGATGAGTTCATCAAGTGATAGTGATGTCAAGTCTTTTGAATCTTCAATCGCAGTGACCTTTGCTCTCCATTTAGGATGTAGAGCCCTAAGAAACTTCCTAACATAGTTCTTGCTAGATTAATCTTCATCAAGAGCTTTTAGACTAGTAATAATAGTATTAAACCTAGCAAAAGCACTATCTATAGATTCGTCTTCAGAAATGACAAATTTTTCATATTGTTGTACCAAAAGGTCAAACTTATTATCTTTGACTTGGCTATTACCTTGATGGGAGATTAACAAAGTTTTCAAAATTTCTTTTGCCATATTACACATGAAAATTCTTTCATATTCTTTTCTAGGAAAAGCGTTGTAAATAACCATTTTAACTTTGTTATTTTTCACAAGTCTTCTCTTAAGATCATCATTTTGTTTTTAAAAAGGGACAACCTCATCTAGTTTGGTTTTGGATTTTGTTCAATAGGTTGGAAGTCACCGTTAGTAATAACATGCCAAAGATCAAGATCTTTTGATTTAACATATGTTTCGAATCTATTTTTCCAATAAATAAAACTATCACTTTCAAAGAGTGGTGGTCTTTGCATGGATTGCCCTTGTAGATATTTGTCAAAATCCATAGATCGATCCAAGCTTTAAAATACAGTATATTTTAAAAATCTTGAGTGACCTCGGCTTCTGATACCAATTGTGGAAACTAGAAGGGGGAGGTTGAATAGTTTACAGGTTAATTATCGTTTTAAATTTTTACTTCTAAAATTGTTAGATTCGAGTATATGTTCAATCAATCAACAATATGAACCAATCAAGATAACTATCTAATTGTAATAACTACACAAACAATATAAAAGATAAGGGATAGAACGATCAAACCACAACACCAAGAATTATAGTGGTTCGGCTACAAAGATCTCTTCGCCCCACTCCAATCCCCGAGTATCTGACTCTTGATTTCACTATGTCAACAAGCTCCTTTCAGGCAGAGAAAACCGTTTAGAAGTCGCTTACGTTGTTTTCCGACACTAAGCTAAATGTCGAGTCCTAATCTTAGCTAGAACTAATCTACCACTTCACCAATTTAATTTAAGGACTAAAATACTAACCAACGCACAATCTACACTTTCGGATCTACACACTATCTAAAATTACACAAACATACAAGATCAATATAATTAAGATTTGGATCTAGAAGAAAATGGAAGATAACTAATCTATAACACTTCGTTTCATGGCGAATACGAGTGTTCTAGTCTTGCACTTGATAGAAAAGGAAGAAGATAAGATTTTATCACTTGAAACAAGATTAAACTATGTTAGTGATCAAGAGATTTAGAGAGATAAAGGGGATTTTAGGGAGAGAAAGAGATTTGAAAAATCTGTGCAAAGAGGTATGAGAAACTGCAAGGAATAGTGCAATATTTATAGCCAGGACAGGATCACGTTTCCTGTAGCGGTCCTGGCGGTCCCAGATATATCTGGGGGCCGTCCTGCCTATCAGGAGGCCGCCCACACGTAGACGCTCCCATTTTTGTCCTGTAGTGGGAAAGGTAAAATCTGGTGTAAAAGGTTTTATTTTGGGGGGAAACTAGATTTTGAACTTTTAAATTTAATTAAAACATTTCTTAATAAATGAAAACAGTTTGTGCATTTTTATTTTGTAAAAATACTTTTGTAGAAATGTAAGGTTTAAGAAAAAATATTTTCTTGATCACTAATCATGTTTAATGATTTGTTTATACATACCTTAATTGATTTACGTCGAAATAGAAGTTTACGATTAATTACGTGTAAGCGTTTATTTTTATCGTAGATGTTTTTACATTTTGTCATCTTCAAAATGTAGAGGAGTCGAAAACTATAAATAACGTTTTTAGACATTATTTGTATTAACATGTTTTGTCCAAATCATCCATAGAAGTAGAATACATGGCTATGTCTTCTATTGCTTGTGAGATTATTTGGATACAAAAACTTTTACATGATCTTAAAGTCAATATTACTCTTCCTGTTGATTTACATTGTGATAATAACTCTGCATTACAATTTGCTGGGAATCCTGTTTTTCATGAAAGATTAAAGCACTTTGTGATAGATGTTCACTATCAGAGAAAAATTTTCAAAAGAGATTTCGAGTACAAAAAAATGTGTTCCTCAAACCAAGTTGCAGACATCTTTACTAAAGATCTTTAGGTTTATCAGCATAAAATTCTTTATGAAAAATTAGGAATGCTTGATCTGTTTAGTAATCAGATTAATGAGGGATGTTTAAATAAGCAAAGATAAGCTTATGTAATCTAAACTAAACAACTTATTAATAAGCAAAGGCTTATTCTTTGGTTCTAGTTCTTTGTTGTTTTGCAGAAATAAAGTCAAGGGGTTGTTTATGGATATCGTGGAACTTGCATAAAGCTGAAATGAAGTTATAAGTTTTCATTTGTCAAGTTACCTAATTCCCAAAGACTAAAGTTTATAGAAGACTAATTCCCAAGGACCATGAGTATAACTTATTCAAGCTATATATTGCCTTATTCATAGTTAGGGTATCATTACTAATTATCATCTCTCTCTCTAAAATTTACACAATGTTTCTCTTTGTAATTCTTTTATTCAGATCATCTTGATCTGTTGTTTGTTTTCTGTTCATTGTAATCGTTTGATTATTATCATATTGATAATAATATGATCTTGCACTCTTTGATATCTTTAGTTGGTGAATCAATGCTAACTAGTTAGTTTTATTATTGGATATGTGGTGTTATTGTGGTTTAGATTATAGTTTTGATACCATTTTATAGTTAATGACCAATAAATGTGTTACCTAAACTCTAATGAGGTTGTTCGTATTTATACCATCTTAATTTCTATATCTAACGACACAAAGTAATGGATCACCGAACTAAGTCGAGCCTAGATGTCATGTGGTGATGCCCACGTGGGGCCCTACATTGGTCTCCTGTAATATCAGGTAGGAGATGCACGTTCGGTTCTTAAAAGAAACAGACGGATAAAAGAGATATGATAGGTTGTGATATCTATGTAGACGGCGCACCATCAGCTCTTAGAGTAGGTGGCGCACATTTGATTTTTAAAAAATGCTAGATAAAAGGATGTGATGGGTAAAAGAGTCTTAATCTTTTGTGCGTGGTTTCAACCACTTCATAATGGCCTAACGTGGTTGTTCGGCTTACGTGTCGTTCTGATCTATATGTTGTTCGTTCGTTTGGACCACTCTCGTCATCATGTCTCCCCAGTATTGGGTTATCAGTGTAGGACCGAAGATGTCATATTTTAAAATCTTCTTTCTCATTGCTCGATCTCAGAGTAATGGTTGATATGGATAAACGAATGATGCCATTATTATTAATAAGTTAAAACACATTGATTTACCTAGGAAATCAAGATCATGACACGTCTCTTGAACCCATCGTATGGATCATATTGTTCCTCGCGCCTCTTTAACTCGACGCGACATTTAGTCGTCCTCTCTTTCCTCTATAGATAACACAGTTTTCTCAATTTTAAAGTTTTTTCCACTGTTCCTTTCAACCAAATGACATTTATCATCTAGTCATCTTTCCCATAAGGGGCTTTTCGTCTAAGCACTTCCCTTTGTTTATTACAAAGTCCCGTCCTTTAGACTTCCTTTAATGGTCGAAGAACATCCGATCGATATAGATATCGTTCTACCCAAGTTAGATACGAACATCATTACGTCCTTCATGGAGGAGCGGGACAATTCCTCAATTATTGGGATGGGAAATTCTCTTTAATGGTGATCGCATTGAGTGCTCGATAATCCACGCAAAATCTCCAGGTATTCTTTTTTTTCACCAGCAACACTGGAGAGGCATAAGAACTCACACTTGCCCTGATAATACCACTTAACAGCATCTCCTTGACCTGTTTTTCTATCTCAGCCTTTTGGATGTGGGGGTATCTGTAGGGCCTTACACTCACAGGCTCACTACCAGGTTTTAAGGGAATGTGGTGGTCGTGATTCCTCTTAGGAGGAAAAGGTCAGGCTAGTCGCTAAAGGCTTTGGCTTTACTCAAAGAAAAGACTTGATTCACAGCAAACGTCATGTCGGGCCGGGTCAACGTGAAAGACCTTGCCTCAGTGCCTTTGAGGGATTCCTTCTCGCTTGCTTGCTGTCTAAGCTCTTCGATCCTGCCCTGCTTTGATTCTTGCGCTTGCTTGTGCCCCCTTCTTTCTTTGGCGCTTGCCTGGATCGCTATCTTACTAGCAGTAGTGCTGTTTTCTATTTGAGCTTCTCTTTTTCCTTTTATCGAGCATAATGATTCGAATCGGGCTTTTTGGTCAAATTCTTTGCCGAAAGAGTTCTCCCTTATCGGATGGCATCAGATGCCGGTGGCGGTTAGCGTTCTTTATGGGTATTATTCGGTGCCAGTGGCCTCTTAGCTTTGTGGGCGATATCGGATGGTTGGTATCTCACCGCATAAGTGTCAGGGATGGCGTAGTTCATTAGTGCTTTCCCGAGGATGTCTGTGCGTGCTCTCCCGTCTTTAGTCTTTCTCGGCGTCAACCCCAAATACGAAAAAAAGAATTTGAGCATTACCCGCTCTATCAGATAGGACGACCTACTCCTTAGTTGAACCAGACTTTGCCACTCACCTTCATCCGAAAAAGAAAGAGACCGCACGAAAGCAGTTTTTCCTAAACGGTGATACCGCCAGGTTTGAAACTTCAATCTTTTGCATCTTGTGGTGAAGGGAAGCCCAGTTATTAGTAGCAAAAAGAGAAAGATGAAGGGCTTCGCTCCCAGGTTGATGGATCAAGAAATGAATGAAAGGTTGGAAGATCCTGCCCAGGGGGAGAAGTCTCAATGGGATGCATTTGCAGAGAGAAATAGAGATGCCGCTGCTACCAAAGGTGCACCCCGACAAAGCTACACTGCCTGAGGAATCATCCCATTTTCTCATATGAAGTCTATCAGCGGTGCTATTTACTATTCTTTCTAGTTCTGACTTGGGAAGCTGATCTCGATCTCAAGAGAAGCGTGACGATCATTCAAAAGGAGAAGGATCGGACAAAAGAAGGTGGTGACGACGGCCCGAGGATGGGATTCTGACCTCCAGGAGTGGTGACTTTGAGAGGTAGAGAGATTGGAAGCCTAAGCAGAGATCTTTCTTCCAATTCTTGGTCTTGCAGGTTGGTGACCGATCAATCACTCTCTACGACCGGATCCAGTCTGAGAGATGAGCTAGCTTTCTTTCGGGTGTGAGTGGAGCAAAATGAGTGTGAATGAAGGCTTTGATTGCTTTGATGGAAAGAGTAGCACTCCCGATCAATCGAGATCCGGGGGAAAGAAATCCATATCCTTCTAATAGTAGCAGACTGCGAAGTTGAAAAGAGAAGGGGAACCAGAAATCTTGATCCATGGTCCCCCGGCTTGAAGTTGAAGCAGACGTCCAGAGGTGCCTTTCTTGATGGAATGAAAGAAATGCCGACCTATAATTCCTGGTCATGAAGTGGAAAAGAAAGAAGTAGCATGGAAAGGAGGTGCGCTGGAAGTGGAAAGATTTTTGATTTCAAAATTTCGTATTAAGATGGATTTGATTTCAAGCCTTCTCTTTGCTTTACAGAATTTCTCTTTCTATCTATCAGTGAAGACTGAATTTAGGATTTGGCAATTATTGATGGAATTCCTGCCTTCTTTCTTGAAGTGACAGAATTCTTTATTTATTTCAGGAATTTCTTTCAGATATGATGGAATTGATATCGCCGTGAAATCTTTCTTTTTTTATTGCTTGCTTTCTTCTGACTCCTTACGTATACTTCACTCGTTGGGTTCGGCTGTCAGTTTCAAATCTTGAACCAGAATTGATCGATAGAAGTGCTTAAGCTGGAGGTGGAAGCATGAGTTCAGAGTTAGCATCGAAGGATGAAAAAAGACCCCCGGTTGAAGTGCCATCAAATCCAAAGGGCACATGTAGCCATGCCATGAAATACAAAGGGCTAGCCAACAAATGATAAGAAGGGCACGCACGTGAAGCAAGGGGATGGAGGGCAGCCGTCCGGCGATTGAGGACCGCACATATCAAAGATAAAGAATATGAAAACCGAGACTATTTAAGTCGAACTCGGATATACTGACCGGGAGGCCGAGTTGAAAGTAAGGCTTTAAGCGAATTAAGATAGACAATACAATAGATGCTATCTAACTAAGATTTTCAGTCTTAAGCTAATCAGTATTGGTAAGACGGGTACGTAGACGCACAAGAGAGGTTTTCTAGTCTTTTAATTGAATATAGGGGGCAGGGGAATATAGTAAGAAAGAAAGAGAAAAAGGATAGAAGTCTTACAGGAATTCGATCCAGCCCCGGTTTGAGCATCTCCCTAGCCTACCTACTTTCGAAGCTATCCTTTTGTCTCTCTATCCTTGCTAACGAGAACCTGTGAGACGACTAGTATACAAGAGTATTCACCACTAATATCTCAGGCACGGTTGTGCGAGATGCGTGAATCGCAATGCTAGTCGTAAGAGATCATTTCTAGTTTAGCAAGGAGAAGGAAGCAACCGGAGAGAGCTTCGTTTAAGGACAGGAACGAGCGTAGACAGAGGAGAGAGTTAGAGTGACTCGTTAAAGACAAGAGAAGAAGCAGTCAACGGTTACCAGTTCCGTTAGCCGATTAGCAAGCGGTACTCGAGGAACAGGCTTAGTCAGAGATTCAAAGAGTTGGGTTAGCGATCCTCCTTAACAGAGTCGGGAAAGGGATAGATAAACAGAGTCGGGGTCATAGTACTGAGCCGGTTTAGTTAGACCTTACCTTTCATTTCATCTTTGTCTTTTAGCTTATTTATTTCGCCCTCCGATATTCCTCGACATTTTTGAAGCGCAACATCGATTGTGGATGCACGGGCAAGATGCAGCAAACTCATTATCAGTTCGGAATTATTACTATGTGCCTTATTTAGAAGACTGCCATATCGTTGTGAGGCCGGCAAAAAGGCAAGTAAACTTTTATCAGCCACAGTTTCTATTTTATTATTATTATTCCTCCACCTTAAAACGGACTACCCATCGGTTGTGAGCCGGGCAACGAGGTAATGTCTGTTATGTTCAGCTTTGGTTTATTAATAATTATTTTTATAGCCTAATTTAACAGTCATGTAGTTCTTTTAACAACTGCCACATCGGTATGCAGAGACCCATGGTCCTAGGGGTCTATTGCCCACAACCATAATTAAACCTCGATGTGTACTTTACTTTCACCAGAAGGAATCTCTACGAAGTGATCTAAACTAAGAATCGCTAAAACCAAAGCAACTTTATTTATTCAACAATTACATAACGTTTATTAAGTGGTGGGAGAAAAAGGCCACAGATTAACTTTATTTGAGCCGTTAAAGAGGAACCCAACTACTCTAAGGTTTTAGCATCTAACTTTATATAAACCTTATCACTTTCTCGTTCTTCGGCAAAATTTTAAAATCTTTAATAAAAGATCCTGCGAAATGCTTAGTCTAATAAAAACTAGTCTTAGCATATTTAATGTTTATCATGGAAACTTGCAAGCTCTTCGGCACTTTTTAGCTAGAATTCGCGTTTTAAAGCTTTCTTGTATAAAAGACTAGCAAAAGCTCAATTCTATAGTTAAAAGGGCAAAAGCAAGGGAGCGCATCCTGATCGATCAAGTCATAATTTATTCCTTAAAAAGACAAAACATCGTGTCTAAACACTTATTCTATTTTTGATTTTTTGAATTTTGTATATTTTTACTTCTTTTTGGTTGAAAAATGAGGTTACGTGGAAGGTCAACGACTTGCAAAAAGTACGATCAAATCGATAGATACCCCCCCCCACATACCTATAACTACAATTGTCCTCAGTGTTGAGACTTTGTCACCCCATACTAATTTCATGGCCCATCCAAATATTAAGGGGTCACTACGCTAATCTAAAGCAGTTTATTAATTATGTAATAAGCTAACGGTTAATCAATAAGATCTAGGATTTCATTATAAGTGTGAAGGATTTAAAAGATCGAGTGGGCGATGGACAAAACCATAAGCACGAGAGTCTTCATAATCCGGGCAATCCTGGACACAAAACACAATACAAGAAACACGAGAAAGAAAGAGGCGAGCCTCCTCACATCACACTTATTCATTATTATACTACTACTAGGGATAAGCATGGGTTGCCACCCACGAAGCGCTTGTTTTTGTGCGAGTCTCTAGCTTGACTCTCCCCATATCATCGTGATATTAGGTATAAAACATGTGGAAGAGCAAACTTCCATTGGACATTTATATGCCACCGGCTTTAGAGAAGAAAAATGAAAAACGGAGATGCCGAGGTCAAAAATGATATCCTCACTCCCGGATGAGAGAGGAAGAAAAGAATCCACCGGATAGGTGAAATAAGGAAGAAAAATTCGGATAACATATGTGAAGGAAAGATAATGGCGATCTTCAAAGGGTAAGCTCACATATGTTGGAGAAAAAAACATGTCATGAATCTCGGGGTCGAAAACTTTGTCCTCGGTCATCAAATCATCAATTGGAGCATCGTACAAAATCTTCTTCCATTCATTTCCTTTAGATTCCAAATCGAATAAATCATCATTCTCTTCGAGAGGCGGTTCATCGGTGAACCCCTCGAGAATGGAAACAACACTTATCATTGGTGTAGATGAATCACGGTGAAGTAAAAGCTCAATGTCGTCACTAGGAGTGAAACACTCATCCTCATTAGAATCAGAAAGAGGTGTGACTAGGAAAGTCGACTCATCAAGGTTGTAATCATACGAATCCTTGCACTCGATGTCCTCTAACACTTCATCAAAAAGAGGATTTACGTCACTAGAGATGTATTCGTCATCGAATTCGAAAAGAGGGTTCAAGTAAATTTTAAAATTGTCTTCCGGAACGTCCTCATCGGATAGTGACTCGTCATCACTAGAGGTAAAATCTTCATTTGAATAGAAGAGAGGGTTAGAGAAAGTCACGGATTTTTCCTCAGAAACGTTAATGGGAGAGATATTATCACACGAAGGTAAATCACAATCACTATCACTTTCAGATGTATCCTCGGACTCACTTGGGATTGGAATAAGGTCCTCAACACTAGACTTTATGAATTCGTCTGATTCCTTTTCAGGAATAGTGCTAAGTTCCTCATTCCCCATGATGAGAGAGTCCTCGGGCTCAATAGTAGAAGAGACTGGTGTGATTGAAATAGACGGAGGAAGTTCAGAAATAATTTCTCTCAAAGGAATAGAACTCTCCTCGTCATCGTCATCATAAAAATAATTGAAACGTCGCGAAGGCTCGGTAGTATAGGTACTAAGTTTAGCCGCCTGCTCTAGTTGCTGAAGCTCTTTCTTTTTATTAATCTCAATACTCATTCCATTGAATTTACCTTTAAGCTCATCAATCATATTTTCACATTCCCTTCTAAAACGAATATCAATTTTCTCATTACGATAATCTTTAATCCCTAAGTCATTACTTAAACTTAACATTTCATCTAAATAATGCTGCTTAAGATCCTCCATTTCTTGGAGACTCATTTCTTGAAGAGGTGATTGATCGATGCTAGCCGCCTTCTTTTGTTGAAGAAACTTTCCACAAAAATGATTGTATCATTTGAAAAAGTTCATTTTGTAACTCATCTATTTTATCCCATCCATTGTGTACATCACTTATCCTTTGCTGATTAAGATCTTCTTGATGATTTATGAAATACTGCGGGGGTTGGTCAAAACCGGAATAGCTAGAATTATAGATAGGATTAGGCTCAAAGTAGTTTTGATTCATCGGTTGACATTGAAAACTTTCATGAGGACCCCCACAGAGAAAAGGAAAAATAAAAATTAAATGGAAAATAGTTTTGAATTTTTATATTTTTAATAAGTACGAAAATAAACTTTCCGAAAAAGGATCTTAATAAATAATGTATAACAATATGTGGTAAGTATTCACGCCTGTCATGCGGGTGACCCGGGTTTGATCCCCGGCAACGGCGCCATTACCCCTCTTAATATAATATATATATTTATAAAAATACATATACGTATACGTAAGCTAAGTATCTTACAAATTATTCTTAGGAAAGAATAATAAGTAATCAACACGGGTATCGTTCTCCTCGGTGAGAGGTGAATGGAAATTTACGGTTATGTCGGGAATCGAGCTTGAATGTCATAAAAGATTTGGATTTGGTTCCTAATTCTAATAATGCAAATGGAAAGTAAATTAAAGGCACGCTAATCCAAAAAAACACAATTAAAACTTTAAGCACGAAAAACGTTAACGGGAATTTTAAAAACGCGACATATAAGCAAATAATTCAAATTTTAACCCTACAAACTCAAATTTAATTTCTAAAAATCCTAAATGACTAAAAATAATTTTTAGAAAAAGAATTATATTTTTTTGATTTTTGTTTTATTTAATATGAATTTAAAACAGTTTTAATCTAAAAAATGCATAAAAAATAGTAAACTAAATTATAAAAATCTAAAAAATTCATGAAAAGTACTTTGAACAAATCTAAACTTAGGAAAAATAAAACGGGAAAATAAGCTGAAACAAATAAGCAGTTATAAAGCAAATAAGCTTAAAACCTAAAAAGTCTATAACAATTAAATGGCACAAAGAAAGAAATGAAAAAGACCCTAGGGCAGTTGGTTAAGTGTTGTGTGTGTGAGGCGTTGAGTGTGAAAGGGAGAGGTCACAGGTTCGAGTCCTGTGACCATCTCTTTTTACAAAACATTTTATTTTTAAATTTCTTTTTGAAAAAGTTATGAAATAAGCAAAAACTAACAACTTTAATAAAAAGACTTTTTGGCAAAACCTTAAAATAAGCTAGAAAAAGCTGAAAACAGATGACATATATGCTTTTTTAAGGGTTAGAAATAACATGTTAGACTAATAGGACTTAAGGACTCTAAAAGCTACAAGAATAGTAAATAAGCTAAAAACATATTTGACCCTAGACCTAATAAGCATAAAGGAAAACAAATAAGCTAAGTAAAATAAGCAGAAAAGCAATAAGGAGGAATTAAGACAGCATGCATAAAAACATATTTTAAGGGCTTTTGAGAGATTTTAAACTAAGATTAAGGCTAAATAAGATAAAAGAAAAAACTGAAAAACCTAGAACAGCTAAAGACCCTTACTCTAAGAACAAAAATAAGCTGTAACTAAGCAAATAAGGCATAAAAATTAGCTAGAAAAAAGGAAAGGAAACCTGACAGACTAAACTACTTATTTTTGGACTTTTTAAGTTTTTATAAGAAACTAAAATGTTATATGCAGGCCTAAAGATAAGCTACCTAATGCTGACTAAATATCAAAATAAGCTTGAACAGATTTAGCCTATATCCTAATGAACTTGTACTATCAAAAACAGACCCTAAAACCAACTAAATCTACCTCAAAATTGCAATTGAAAACTGACATTTAAACTTAGAAAATGAGACAAAGACTTGGCAGGTTTTTACTTAACCAAAATGGACAAATTCATACTTTGTCTAACTACATTCTACTGCATTTTGAAATAATAACTAGCATGAAAACAACACCTAAATGCTACTAATAAAGCCTTGAAGGACCAAAACTCGTAAAAGTGCAAACTACATAGGCTATATTTTGACATTTCTCATTTTAGGGTCTAATATAACATTTTGAAAAAGTATAAAAATATATTCAAAACATTACAAGACATAACTTTAATTAACGCTTGTCGTCAAAACGCTTAAAACCGATTATATCGTATCACAATCCATATGGAGCTTCATATTTAAGGGGTTTCATTTGGTATTACGTTTGAGTGGGTTGTTGGGTTTACGATTTTAAAGTGCCCTAGCTCCTCAAATGTTTATGAATGACCTCGAATTATAGATGCCCGAACGGTGTTACATTTATTCTAATTCTCCAATACTAAACTTTAACAATATTAATCTTAGAATCAAAGTTCTAGAGACTATTCTTCTAAGACTCGGACATATTATCCTAGGTTTTACATGTCGAAGCTGCTTCTTTCAGTTGTTATACTTCCGCCATGTAGATAAGGTCGTTAGGTTTCATTTTGGATAATTTACTTTCAACTACCTATAGGTGAATGTTCTTAACCTCAGCCTTTACTTATTTACATGTTTTATAAACCGGACAGGGGGATACTTGCTTGTTACAAACTCTATTACATACTCGTTTATCGTATAACAATGTGAATTACTTTTCAAAGACTTATACATGACTTTAAACATGAAATATAGTGTTTTTCTAAAATGTATGCTATCAGATATGTATGATATCCAATATCTTATTGCTAAGTAGCTTCCAGTGCCATTATTTCCATATCATGAACCATTAATTACTTGCATTAACGAGTGATCCGATATTGTGACTAGGATCTATTGGGGGTGGACAGCTACGTTTGTATACCCATGCTTGGGGTAGCCAAACGCACTATATTTATCCTAACAGGAAACCTTGGCAAGTTACATTTTCCACGGGGACATATGTCCCTAACCAATATCACTACGATGATCTTCCTTGTTAACGTATTAGTGTCATGAGCTTAGGTACAATAATAATGTTACCATTTTTCTATGATAATTGCAGTCGTTGCAATTATTACCAATAACAGGTGTATAACAACGTAGCCCAATCACTATTAAACTTGCATTCAACCATATAATATTCAACTGTTTTCCATGATAATACTGTTCTCTATAATAATACTGATTCTCCATATGAATAAATGTTCTCCATGATAATTGTCCCTGCAATGCCAATATTTTCATTATAACTTGTATTCAACTATTACATTTCAAACCTATGAATTTCACTCTACCTTTGTGTTGATCCCTTTTTATGCATGTTCTCTCAGGTATAAATGACTTTTATTCAACTATTTTATTGAAAATCTATGGATTTCACTCAACCATTGTGTTGACCCTTTTTAGCATGTTATGTCAAGTAATTGAGCAACTTATGGCACGGAGTGGCATAGACTTAAAGATGGCTAAAACTTGTTATCATTCACATTGTATGTAACTAGATTTTGGGACCTACCTTTGTAAAACTCTGATTTTAAATGAATGACAACGTCTCTTTTGAGTCGTTTTCTATGATTATGATTGTTGTATCCATGAAGTAATACCCCAGATTAGCTTCCGCTGCTATATGTAAAAATGGGGGTGTTATAGATTGGTATCAGCGCTATAGTTATAGAGAACAAGGTCAAAACCTTAACTATAACCACATTTATTTTTCTAGCCATCAGAGTCCTCCGTGCCACTGCATTCCTAAAAGAGTATGTAAAGATACATATCTATTATACTATTACATAAATAACTTATGTTATTTACAACTGGGTTGTTAGCAGAACGATGTCTTCTCCCAACCACTCTAATTCTGATACTGAGGATGCTTTTTCCTCCATGAACATTCTAAACTCATCGGGAAACATCTTTCCTAATTCTCTCAAGAAGATTTCATCACCTGAAAACACTAAGCCTTTTGTTGGATCACACATTCCATTATTTCCGTATTTATCTCTCAAAGTCTTAAATTCTAAAAATTTCCGTATATTCTTCAATATCAAAGAATGATCACAAGTCTTTGTATTTTCATACCTTAACTTGTGATATGACTATATCATTTTATGGATTCTTATTCTATGTTGTCTTATGTTGACAGAATGCCTCCCAAAAGGTCATCAACATCTGCAACACCAGCTATGAATCAGGATGCCATTCGGCAACTGATTACTGATGGTATTGCAATCTCTTTGGAAGCACAAGCTGCTGCCATGGCAAATACCGACAATCCTAATAGGAACACTAAACCCAGAGAAATTCCTGTAGCAAAAAGAGGAAACTACAAAGAGTTCATAAACTGTCAACCTTTCTACTTCAATGGTACGGAAGGAGCTGCTGACCTCATCCGCTGGTTTGAACGTACTGAATCAGTATTTTCTCGTAGCAAGTGTGCCGAGGAAGACAGAGTAACATTTGCTACTGGTACTCTAACCAATGATGCCTTGTCTTGGTGGAATGCATACGCCCAACCTATCGGAATAAAACAAGCCAATAGGATCACCTGGACCGAATTAAAAAGGCTCTTGACCAATAAGTATTGCCCTCGAACTGAAGTCAAGAAAATGGAAGATGAATTTTATGATCTGACTGTGAAAGGGAATGACCTCAAGACATACGTTAGAAGATTTCAGGAATTAGCCGCCTTATGTCCAAACATGGTGCCAAATTCTGAGAAACTTATGGAAGCTTTCATCGGAGGACTGCCGCAAAGCATTGAAGGAAAGACTCTGGAAGAAGCCACCAACATAGCTCACAGACTAATGGACCAAATAATAAAGCGTAATTCTGTGCAAGAAACCAATGATCACGAAAGATCGATAATAAAAGGAACACTAACAACAACAACAACAACTACCCCAATGATCACAACAACAATAACCACTCCAACAATCACATTAACAAAAATAACTACCCAAATAACCGTAACAATAACAACCGCAACAATTATCACCATCAGCAGCAAAATGGAAGGCAGGAAATCTTTAAGGCTAATGGAAACCGTGGATATAATGGACCTCATCCCCTTTGTAGGAAGTGTACTCTGCATCACACAGGACCGTGCACTGTTAGGTGTCAGAATTGCCACAAAGTAGGCCATCAGACTAGAAACTGTAGGAGCTAA
>BQNB010016591.1:6012-31221 GCA_026074375.1 Tanacetum coccineum | reverse complement strand
GAGATTACTTTTCAAACGACACATTTAGAGGTCGTTCTCTTGTATCTAGCGCTGGGTATTATAAAGTAACGCCCCCGGACACATTTCCGCTGCGACACGTTTTTTTTGGGGTGTTACACACTCAGAATCTTCAGAGGAGAGTAGACATCTTGTTTTGAGAATCTGTTGAGCTGAGATCTGTAGAATAGTTAATGCTTGGGTCCCCAATGCTTAATTCCACGTTCAGCATCTTTGTCATAACCCACTTTGGTAACACTCCATTGCTTCAGGATCATGTTTTCTATATCCACTAACTCATATCTTGCAGCCTTCATCTTTGTAATTGACATAGTATACATCTGTGGATTTCAAGTATTCCAGATCATTGTTGAAGAAGTATACTGAAGCTACGGTTAGATGACCTGGACGAACTTTTAGAGGAAGAGGTTTACTCAAGTCAAATGGGAAACGATCACCTTCAGGGTTTTCCCAGTCAAGTTTGTCAGTCAGAGCTTTATAGCATTCTTCCATATTGTATTCAAGCTCAATGTTGCTTTAGCAGGTGCCTTTCAGAAGATTGTAGACTGGTCCAACCAAATCTGCTTTTGTAATCTTGTCTAGCTTGAGACGATTCTTTGCAAACTTGGAGAAGTCAATAGGAGTGGCCATGAGTTCGTCAAATATGAGTGGATCCTTTTGAGCAGACACCAGATCATTAAACCAGGTTTGTTCTGGTTGATCATCAATGACTTGACACTTGTTCCACTCTGGATCTGGAGTAGGAGGCCTTGGAGGTCGTTTGAACCAATCATTCTTTGGAGCATTATTTGTGTTTGGTTCAGCCTCACCATCAGGTTGTTCATCAGCATTACCCATCTCATCAATAATGTTTTCCTTGGCATCCAGTGTCATATCATGCACATGTTCTTCATCTGGTTCCTTTGTTGTTACAGACTTACCAGATTTAGAAGTTTTAGAAGGAGTATTACCTTTAGAGGATTCCTTGGATGTAGAAGATTTCTTTGATGGTTGATTATCTAATCTTGGCCTTTTCTTGTCCTTCCCTTGGTCTGATCCAGCAGTAGGGTCTTCATCTTGGTCATCATGCTTTCTCTTAAATAGAGCAGATTCACCCATAGCAGCTACAACTTAATCCATGTCATCTTCATCCACAAATAATGACTTTATAAGTGCATCGTACAACGCCTTATGAGCATGATGTTTTTCATATGCCTTGGAGGCTAACATCATTTTGAACAAGATGTCCTTCTGCTTGTATTCATTTTCTGTAGTTTTATCAAATGGTGTTGACAAGTGCTTTGGCCATTTCTGCTTGGATTCTTGCTCTTGCTTGATCTTGATAATCTCTGAAGCACTTTTTTGAGATTCTTGCTGCTTAAGTTCTTGCTTGAGTTCTTCAATATGTCTCTGGAGTACCTTTTGAAGTGAGTCTCCTAGACTTAATCCAAGATACTCATTTACTACATATGGTACTTAAGATCTAATCATTGCAAGAATTGCCGAAGAATGATCAACTTGTTTGAGCTCTTTAACATCCTTTTCTAATTCAGATACTCTTTAAACAATTGCTAGGGGTGGATTGGGAACTTTAGTTGTTACTAGTGAAGCTTCAGTGGTGATTGGTGGTGTAGGAATTGGTGTTGATTGATGTTGCATGGATGATATTTCATTGACAGATAGAGGAGGTGGATGAGCTGTTAAAACATGAGTTTCGCTTGTTATTGCTGGAGATAAGGCAGGAACTGGTTGTTTGTGAATTACAGATATAAGTACATTAAGCAGAGTAGGATACTGGATCTGAGTAACTTCTTGTTGGATTTGAATGTCCAATAAAGAGTTTATCTCTACATATGCATAATATTTAATAGTTCCCACAAGAGAGATATCAGAAGAAAGGTTAAGAAATTGATTACCAAAACTAGAAGAAACAGATAAGTTGGAGCTTGTTGGAGGAAGTTCAGGCATCTCTTTTGATGTCTTAGAGACAAGAGCAATTGCCTGATTTTCTTGAGCACTTGTATCTTTGGCTTGATCAACAACGGCCACTTCAATTCCAACTTGCGTATCAGCACCCTTTACTTCTTTTGTCTTATCAGCATCTGCCTTGGCTGCATCATCTTCCCAGTTTCATCATCCTCAGCATCTTTCATTTCCTCATCTACACCTTCATGCATATATTCATCTTTATGTACATACTCATCTTCAATATCAGTCTCTTCAAGATCAATGCTTCTATCATCATTGCCATCATCTTGTTTCTTTTCTTCTTCATAAGTAGACAACCATTCAATTTCTTCATCAACTTTATATTCCTCAGAATAATCACTCTTATTTTCTTAACCTCAATCAATTATAGAATCAACTTTGGCTTCAGAACTGCCTTTTACCTCATCGAGAACCTATGGTGTAATACCAGCTCCTTCACTTGAGCCTCTAGTATGTCGCTGACTAATGATAACCATCTTGCTGGCTTTAATAGCTTGCATTGTATTGGCAGCTAAGTGTTCTTCTTCAGTCAAGACTTGGATGCCTTTAAGTGTTTGAGAGTGATCCAGTGATTTCTTCTTTGATACACGTTAAGTATCTCTTAAGACAATACCAGATGTTCTTCTTCTTCTAGTTGGCCTATTAACGGGTTCATCAGAGTCTTCTTTACCTGCAGGCTTTTCTGTTACAAGACGTTTGTGAGTTTCATGAACTCACCTTGCTTCTTATTGTTCTTCAGCCCCAGTCTTGCTGATAGATTTTCCCAGTTATAAAGCAACATTGGGTTCAGGAATGATGTTATCATCAGCAGAGATGGAACTCTTCTTCTTTGTAGTGACTATTTGCTTCTTTCCTTGTGACCCTTTACCCCTGGTTTTCTTGGGAGGAATCGCACCAGTAGAGTAGTCAATAAATGCCTTATAAACCTATGATTGCTTGATTTCTTCAGTCAACATCGTGTCTAAAATGGCTCGACCATATTCTTGAACGTTTTCACCTATTCTAGCGAACTTCAATCTGTTCAAGACACCATCATCCTTAATTGTTTTGATGTAGAAGTGCTTTAGCTTGGCAAGGGATTTGTGTTTAGAGAGGAAGTGGTTTATGATGAGTTTGGCGAATCTAGGGTAAGGCATAATTTCACGCCGCCTTAGTTTTGACTGCCTGAAGTCAATCTGGTACTGAAAGTCTTCCCAAATCAACATGGTATAGTCAACGTTCTTCTTATGGAACATACCCTATAGGATCTCTATTCTGGATTTCCTGAGTCTGTCATTGCTTAAAGTTTTTCTAGAAAGGCATTTGTTGATAATAGTTGCAAGAGTTCTCCAGGGTTGATGCATGTAGTCAACAAACATGTTAGGGAGCTTGTTCAGTTGACCCTTGTATCCTAGCTCAATGAGGAAAGTGAGTAATGACTCCTCAGATGGAGTTTCTGAAGAATAATCAAATAACATACAAGGTTAGGGAAAGAGAGGTGGTTTTAGAGAGAGTGTGGTTGGATGAACATTTTAGAGAGAGAAAGAAACTTGAAAGGAAACTTGTATTATGTGTGTGAAATAATGAACAACCAATACCCTCTCCATGTGTGGAGAGGGCTTTTATATAAAGGATAAACCGGGCTTTCTATGGGCTTTCTATGCTTTGGCCCGGTTAGCTTACTAAATAATACTTTATGGACTACGAGCTAGAAACGTAAAATACATAGAGTGACCGATCCTTTTTTGGATTCATAACAATATCCCCCTAAGGGAGGTTACTCCAGATTACAAATATCTTAAGCTTAGCATTCTATGAATGCCTTCAATCATGCTTTTAGTCTTGATTCTTCATCTTTCAACTTGTTATATGCATAGAGATCTTTAGACTTTAGGCTTGAGCTTGTTCCTTTAAGCTTGACTTGAATGTGATCTTTGAGCTTCTTGAGATCATTAGTCAAACATAATCTCGAATCATTATCTTGTGATCTTTTGCCATCTTGTGTACTTGTGACCTTCAGACTGACATGCTCATACTGTTGTTGTTTCTTGGTTTTTAAATCTTGAATAAGACATCTTTCTTGAAATTCTTTAACTATAACACTTCGTCACTTCAAGAAAGACGTTCGGTATCAGAGTGACGAAAAATTCTTTGAAATTCTTTGACTTTAATACTTCGTCACTTCAAGAAAGACGTACGGTATCAGAGTAGTGGAAGTCTTGAAACATGTACTTGAGCTTTGATGATGTCTTTATATATGTCGGTTAAGTATGAGCATGTGGTATTGGCTTTGACTCATCATCAGGATACAGCTACCACCGCCAGGAATTTGCATAAATAGGTTAGTGATAAACAACATATATGGACGAAAGTGGCTTTGTCACTTTGTAGAATACGGTTGCAATAACCACGGTTCCCCACTGATCAGTATAAATACTGCTTGTGATCAGGTAGAATTCCAAAGAATTTTCCTTGACAGGGTTTCGCAGCTGCACTAGCCGTTCTCATTACCAGAGCATCTCAAAGCAGACAACACGGTATGAGTGAATCAGCAGACTGTTCATTTCTGAGATCGTAACATTCCCAATCTGATAATCACCATATCCCAATATCTTTGCTACATGATCATTTCTGAATTTGATTATACCCAAAAATTTATTGGCGAAATTGGTGAGCTGAGAGCGATCTCCGGTCATATGCTAGGAGCATCCTGAGTCCAAATACCAAAGAACAATTTGGACAACCTGCATTCATCAAGAGAGGAAGATGGAACATTAGAAACTATAGATCCCCAAGATTTACTAGGCTCCTTTTTGTTAGCAGATATAGATTTAATTATCTTAGGTTTGCTAACGGGAACATTAGTTTTAGATTTCCTAGGTTTCCTTGAGTAAACCAATGTTACTACAGGCTTAGGTGTATCACTTTCTAGAGCAGTTGGTTTCCTAAGGGGCACTTCAGCAGTTGTGGTTATCCTAGTTAAAGGGCACGCATTTCCTACTATAGTGAAGGTCCAACCAGTAGGTCTCCAAGTGTATCCAATATTTATGAACACTTTTCCTGTTGGTTTCCAAACTTTTCTCTTTGAACTTTTCTTAACAGATTTAGATTTAGTACGAGCATTCATATCATTGATAAAATCAAGAACACGCAAATCATGATTATCCAAAAGCATGCAACCATTACACTTAACACATAGAAGTTCAGAATTCGCATTAAGCTTGGAATGCTGCACATTTTCATTTCCTTTAGGTTCAACAAAGCAATTCTTATTTTTCAAACTAGATTTAACTGTCTTAGGGTGGGCTTCTACTTTATTCTTCTGAGTACTACTTGGTGTTTGTTGAATCTTATCTTTCTTTGTATTGCCTGAAGATTGTGATCCGCTAGCACTAGTAGACCGGTTTTACTCCTATAGAAGACAACATAGGTTTGTTAGAAACTAGGTTTAATGAAGAAGCTGTTTTTATGATTGTGTTTCCTGAGGATGTGACGGGCTCAGTGAATCTAACTCTTTTGTCCTTGTTCTTTGGGGTCACAGCCACTAATTTATCACTTGAATTATTGATGCTAGGGCAGGTTTGTCTGATAATTATAAGCAACTCTTGAATTTGTTTTGTATACTTTAAAAGTAATCTAAGGAATTAATAAAAAGAATTTTGGTTATTTTTCCTTGTTCCACTATTTTCCTAATAATCGTATTCTCCTGAGTGTGATTAAGTAGTCAGAGTGAGCTACCTACTGGATTCGACAACATCTAGGTTTTACAAGGTTCCACACATCTTAAAGACATTTCTGGAGCAATAGTGTGTTTGGTAACAACATTATCATCTAAATCTTTTCCTTTAAGTTTCCTTAATTCATCCTTGAGAGCTTTAATGACCAAACCTTTTTCCTAAAGACTTACATTTAAATTAGAGATTTCCACAGACTTTTGATCGACTTGATTAATTAAAGCATCACATTGTTCTTTTGATCGAATACGTGTTGGTTTAATCAAGTCATAAAGTTGTTTAAGGTTAGGTTCAATGTTCATCCTCATGCAAAAAGTTTTGACACACTAGATCCAATGCAATATTTTATCGTTTCAATCTCTCATGTCCTTCTTGACCTTATCACCACATTCATATTTTCACATAGAGATTTAATTCTCTCTTCAACTTCTTATGACCGGTGTCTTTCCTCCTTGGGACAAAGCTTTTAATTCATTTAATTCAAAATATTAATCAAAACATGGAGCACTTTGATTTGAAACATAATTTTCTCTTTGAAAAATTTCTTGATTAAGTTGAGTATCAACTTCTAAAGAGATGCAATGTTTTTCAAGAGTGGTAAAACTTCTGAACAGTTTATCGTAAGTCTCTTTTTCAATGAAATCTTTTTTGTTGAGAAGCTTAGTTTCGAGTCTGAGACACTTTTCACATTCATGCACATTCACAGAAGCATTATCCATAGTCGAATTCATTATTATGTTCACTATATTTTTGTTGATGACTTGTTCCAAGAGTCGTTCGTTTTCATTTAAAACTTTATTCATTTTAACCTCAAACGTTTTTTACTCTAAACGATGTTGTTCCACAGCCTATTCCATTTGATGAAAGACATTTTGGACTTCAGAAAGTTCATCAATTAAATATTGATCGAATGTATTGAATAAGTCCTTTAGAGCTTTTACAAATGGAATTATTTCATTCCTAAAACAAGCTTTTGTATGTTCAAAACCCCATGAGCCCTCAATGATGGCTGTGGCCATGGTTCTTTCTTTGCGAACCATGTCAAAACCAGCAAGATGGTGTTTAAGTTTCTTCAAACTCGTATTAACCATGCTGACTTTAGGAACCTCAACTTTGGTGGGTTTACAAGAAGGACTAGGATCTGAAGAATTCATAGAATTCTGAGACCAAAAGGCTTGTTCAGCAGATAATTCAGTTTATGGAACAAATTGTTTTTCAAAATCTTGAGAAAGTTGGTTGAGAACAGCATAATCAACTGGTGTGGTATTAACTTTCTTTTCTAAAACCATTGGATCATGTTGTTTTAACCGTATTTTTGAACGACTCTCTTCAGCAAGCATAATGGTCTCTTTGGAGTCAGGAATCACAATAGCACTAGTGATCTTAATGACATTACTATCATAAAGCTTTGGTTCTAACTGCTAAGCTTTCTTCAGATAGAAAGTATTTTGAAAACCTAAAGCTTGTTTAGTGGTATGATCATAGAAAAACTGTGGTTTCATCAACATATGAACAATTTATGCTGATTGATCTCTTTTATAAACAATATTATCTAGCTGTTTGATCTTCTTTTCTAAAGCAATCTCTCTATCAATGTTTCTAGATTCTTCTTTCTTAAAATCATTTTTGAGAAGAGTAACTGTTTTCATTAAGGATTCCTTTTCTTTTACATGTTCTAAAAAAAGTTTGTTTAAGATGATCAATCTCTACAGACTGTTCACATGAATCTAAAAAATTATCTTTACTCTTTAAATCAACATTTTGTCCTTCTTTCAAAACATTAACTTTTTCTTTATATCTTTCAAGCTCAGCGGTTAAAGTATCATTGACACTTTTATTGTCCAGATTAATCTTGGTGTAATTAGTTACTTCGGTTTTCAGTTGTTCAATTAAAGATAATATCAGTGCATCTTGTTGTGTAGATGAGTTAGAATTCTGAACAGCTGCTTGTTGTGATTCTGTCACATACTGAGAATAAGGAATGATATTGCTATCACTGGTTATTTCAGTCTCTAAATAGTTCACAACATTTGACTGTTCAGAAGATGGTATCACCTGCACACCTTGATTAATCGTACTGTTATACACATTATCATGATTATGTACCTCAATGAGAGCATCTAAACCATAACGAGATAAATTCGCTATGAGAGCAACTTTGACAGTGTTGAGTTCATCACAATCAGAGTCATATGCATCCAAATCATCGGCTTGATAAGCAGCATTGTGAGTAATGACTGTCTATGTGGCTTGACCTTCTGTTGTTCCTGGATCTGCCAAAAATGCTAGTTCCTCCTCATGTAGAATTTAACCATTTGCTTAAGCTTGTACTAGCAACACTTTATCCTTAAACCACGAATCATCCCGTTTCCTTTTGGGTTTAGTGCACTGTTTGGACATGTGTCCTTCTCCTTTGCAGTTGTAACAAATAACAGTCCTTTGTTTCCCAGAATTGCTTCCACTTGCTCTTTGAGTGTAGGTCCTACTTGTCCCCGTTGCAAAAGAAATTTGCCTCCCCTGTATTGGTTGTAAGGTCACTCTTCCATCATTAATGGTAGCTTGTTGCCTAGGGTTTGACGAATTCCTAAGCTGGTTGTTGGTAGTAGGATAGCGATATGTGACGACAACTGATAGGAATGACATCATATGGTTGATGGCATCAATGGGATCATCACCTTGCTTGAACACTGGAACAGTTAGACCTAAGTCTAATTGGGGAAATTTAGGTTGTTGTTGTTGTTGGTTAACTATAGGAGCATATTTTAATTGAGGGATGGATGATGGTGGAGAATAAATGTTATGGTAAACTGATGATTGATAATCATTGGATGGATACGTGATTGAAATAGGTGTTAATGATTGATTGTTTGAGTATTGTTGAGACTGATAAAGTGATCCATACTGTAGAGACTAATATAGTGAAACTTGTGGTTAAAATTGAGGGTTTTGGTATGAGTTCTGATGAGTTTGATAAGGAGACTAGGTCATCTGATGGGTAGCAACCAAAGCAAGAGGATCTGAGTTACGTTCATGCATTAAACGAACTTCATTTGCATGAAATTCATGTTGTCCCAAGTAAGCATGAAGCTGATCAATGTTAGTTGTGTGCAAATCCCGAACCAGTTTGACATCTATCACAAATTTGCTCCACTTAGAAGGAAGGGTATTCAAAAACTTGGTGTTCACTTAAAATTGTTCCAGTTATACATTGTAGATGTTCATGTCATTGAGTAGTAGTGAAAATCTCAAGTAGAAATCACATAGTGTTTCCCCCTTCTTATAAGCAAACTTATCGAATTCATCATAAAGTTTACACTCTCTTTCCTGTTTCGTCAATGAAGTTCCTTGCATGAGAAGTTGAATTCTTTCCCAAAGTTCCTTGGTGATTTGATGACTGCTAACAAGTGCATAGACCTCTGGTGGTAATCCTTAGAGAATGATATTTGTTACCTTGACATCACAATCAGCTTGAATTGCTTCCGTAGCAGATAGCTCAAAATATTTCTTTGGTCTAGTCACTCCATTCTCCTCAATCGTAGGCCAGATGAGTGGACTATTTTCAACGGATTCAAGGATCATTCATCCATGTTGTCTATTCATCATGTACAACTCCATTCTGCTTTTCCAAGAATCGTACATATCTTTTTCCAACGTAGGTGGACGATTGTCAGCACCCGAAAGAATCGCTTTGTCAGCAAGAGTCGTCATTGAGAAATTTGTATGTTAAAAGATTACGTGTATGATTGAACGGTGATTGAAAGTAATTGTGATGTTATGAGTTGTCTTTTGTGTGCTTTATGTCTTGAAACTACACGAGATTCTACAATTCTTGACAAAACCGGGAAAACAAGTGAATGTTTCACGGGAATTTACAAGTCACAGAAATAAACCGTAAATTTTGTTAACAAATTTGTATGTTTTAACTTTAGTTGAAAATTTGGTGTCTAAATGAAAAATTGAGAATTCGGTTGTCAATTAAAGTTGCGAATTCGGTTGCCAAATAAAACTGCTAATTCGGTTGAGCTGCGAATTCGGTTCATGCTAGAATTGCTAATTTGGTAACTCCTAATTCGATTGAGCTGCGAATTTGGTTGATACTAGAACTGCCAATTTGGTAACTGCTAATTCGGTTGAGCTGTGAATTCGGTTGTTACTAGAATTACCAATTTGGTAACAGCTAATTCGGTTGAGCTACGAATTCGGTTGATGCTAGAATTGCCAATTTGGTAACTGCTAATTCGGTTGAGATGCGAATTCGGTTGATACTAAAATTCCCAATTTGGTAACTGCTAATTCGGTTGAGCTGCGAATTTGGTTGATACTAGAACTACCAATTCGGTAACTGCTAATTCGGTTAACACAAAGATGAAACACCAAATCTTTAGAACACAAAAAGATTAACTTTTGATTGTTTTTTCCTAAATTTTCTTATACAACTAGTATTACAAAACCTATAGGTACCTTAAAAATGTAAACTTTATGGTTTTTAAGCCAAAAATTTCAAAATCAAGATTTGTACTTTATAAGGTTATTCGAAAACAAAAATTGTAAAAATGATGTTTTTCTTGATTCAAAGCTTATACACCTATATCCTAAAGATACTAGATCAGATTTACCAAAGTAAATGATCTTTTAGTGTACATAAAAGCTTCAAAAATAAATAAAGAAAAATAAAATAACGTACGGATTATATGAGAAAAACGAACCAAAAAAAACAAACATAAGAACTAAACAAATCACTCCATGGCTCTTGATACCAATTCAGGAATAATCAAATAACATACAAGGTTAGGGAAAGAGAGGTGATTTTAGAGAGAGAGTGGTTGGATGAACATTTAAAGAGAGAAAGAAATTTAAAAGGAAACTTGTATTATGTGTGTGAAATAATGAACAACCAACACCCTCTCCATGTATGGAGAGGGATTTTATACAAAGGATAAACCGGGCTTTCTATGGGCTTGCCATGGGCTTTCTATGCTTTTGCCCGGTTAGCTTACTAAATAATACTTTATGGACTACGAGCTAGAAACGTAAAATACATGGAGTGACCAATCATTTTTTGGATTCCTAACAGTTTCAACAAAGTCTTCTCCTTGAACTCTTGGGAAAAAGCCGAGAATCTTCCTGAATACTTCAACATCTACTTTGCACTTCTTGTTAGCCAGATCAAACTCATAGGAGGAAGAATTTTGGATATTCTTGACTGTATGTATAACTCTGGAACATCAGCCGTGATAAGAAAAGTGTTGTACAAGTTGATTTCTTGATAATGTCAAGGATGACTTGGTAAGTTTCTTTTTTCTGGGTCTGAGAAGAATCAATCCTCATGTTTGTGTTACTGATCTTGATTCTGTCGGCTTTGGGAACCCATGCTTCATCACGATCAACTAGTTGTCTTTGTTCTTGAGTTATGATTCTGCCTAAGAATTGTCCAATACAGTTTATATATATATATATATATATATATATATATATATATATATATATATATCACTGATTAGATTGTTATCCTTGTTAATGTAAATATTTTAGATGAAGATTGTGTTTAGGTTCCATGCAATTACGTCCATTTAAACACACTAATTGAAGAAGGGCAACCCTGGTTAATGGTCAAAGTCATCTCTAAAAGTCAACAATAAATTAACCTAAGCCGAACAGCCAATTAGATGTCTAAATAACAATCACAGTCAATCTTAGTCAATGCATAAATAGTGTCATGTTTCGCAGGATTTTTGAAAATTTTGGGCAAAGTTTCTTTTCAAAAAAGGTGAAATATTTCGCATAATTATTACCCTGTCAAGTTTGGCACAAATATGAGTTGACATATTTCGCACATATAAATCCAGACATGTTTCGCATAGATAAATTTAGACATATTTTGCACAAATAAGCAAGGACATATTCTGCACAGTTAAATCTCTACATGTTTCACTCAGATTAACATGAACATGTTTCGCACAATTTAACATAAACATGTTTCGTATAGTTCAAAGTGAACACAACTTTTAATCACATTCTAAACCACAATTCTTTTTCACAGATAACATACATCAATCTAGGACATAGCATAGCACAAGTTCATCAAGACTAACTAACATTTGAACCTATTAGATTGTTTTCTAGCACAACAAATGATGCCAACACATATCATTTTAGCAACAAAGCACCTAGGGAACAAGATAAGAGCACCTAGGGAACAAGATAAGCATTCCTATGGACATAGAGTCATGAACAAGCATTTTAATCACAACTATTAGCATTCTATCCTCAAACCTTACATGTTTCGCATACAAGAACACTTTTAATCAAGCCAAATGTTTCCTAGTGGTTTAAAACACATAACATAAGCACAAGAACACATATAACTTGCAATAACACATTAGCCCACACTCATTTACTCAAATACGCATGTTTTGCATGATTCTTGTTTACAAGAATCCATATATCTCACTAATAAATTAGAGATACCTAATACTGTTATGATCGAGTCTTAGTTATACCCTAATAAGCAAAACTCCTAATCTTAATTAGACTAAATCACAACTTTTAGTTTATGAACCCTAACTCGATGTTAAGGATTTTTAAGTGATTGAGGGTGAATTAAGCTAATTCCAGTTGAGTAAGTAATGTTTAAGGGTTAAGACGCAAGTTAGAATCATTACTTGAAGCTTAAAACATATTTTGATTTCTTGTATGAAACGTGGGAAAAAAATGTGTTAAAGTTTTTGTGAGAAATGTGTTTTTGTGAGGAATGTGTTAAGTTAACCGTTTGAAGTTTCAAATTGACAGAAATAGTCCCTCTAGTTTGCAACTCCTTCTATTTCCTTTTAAACTTATCACAAAGCTTAAACATCTAAAAGAATTGGCAACTTAAGTCTCTATTGTTGCCAACTTAAGATCTAAGTCATAAATTTTGTATTTTACTCCTTAAAGGTTGAAACAAATAACATCGAATGCCCATTTTGAGTTAAACATACTTTAACTCCCCTTTAAATCATGATCTATTATTATCAAAAACCTTTTCCATTTATGCTGAGATGAATTTTGAAAAATCATTTTGAAAGAATTATTAGCACATTTCTCCCCCTCAAATAATGTCCTATTTTCTATTTAAAGAACTGTAGACATTATTTAAGCGATAGAAAATTCTTTTAAAAAATCTTTTTCTTGTAAGAAACTGAGATGGGTGATATGTTTTTGAATTACAACGCCAATAAAAACAAGATTTCTCTTATTTTTCAAAAATAAATGCACTGACACATACACTTATTTTATAGAAAGTCTGGGTTGTGCAGCAGAGTATACACAATCCTTTGCATGATCACAGAGTAGATCATGCCCGAGAAACATAATTCCCATTGAGAGGTCAAGTTTTCTTTTTGACGAAATACTTGCCTTTAAAAATAAGACCGGGTTGCAGTCTGAAATAACTGCAAGCCAATGACATGTTTTGAAAACATTTAGAACTTCTGCTCAAACTTTATTTATAGTTATGTGTCATTATTGAATGACATTTCTAAAGCCATAAATATTATCGATTGCAGAAGACATGTCATGAAAAACATATTATTTTGTAATTTCTGATTTTATATTTTTCTATTTAATTTTCTGGTTAAAATTTTTGTATTTTCTTTTTGTAAAATTTTTATAAAAGTGAAAAATCTTTTTGAGTTTTTTTATATTTTTAAATATTTACATAGGATACAAGAAGAGATTCCACCATTACCCTTCTGCTTCTTCTGCCAGTCTTTTCAGAGTTTCAGAAGACTTACTTTTCATTTTGAGCTTGTTGATAAGAAATTCAAGTCTTTCTCGTCCCAATGCTTTGGTAAAAATGTTTGCCAGCTGATATTTTGTTCTGATGAAGTATAGCTCAACCGCACCATTTTCCACTTGATCTTTTATGAAATGATATTAGATGTCTATATGATTGGATCTTGAGTGTTGGACGTTGTTACAGCATATGGCAATAGCACTTTTGTTATCGCAGTACAGAGGAATTTTGTTGAATCCAAGGCCATAGTCTGTCAGTTGTGATCTCATCCAATGGATTTGAGCACAACATCTGGAATTCTGGATAAGGCTATGTATTCAGCTTCTATACTAGATGTGGTTGTGCTTTTCTGTTTCTTAGATGAACAACTGACTAATCTATCACCCAAGAGCTGCATACTACCAGATGTACTTCTTCTGGTATCTTAGCAACCAGTGTGATCATCTGCATAAGCTGTTAGTGCAATATAAGAATCCTCAAATACCACATACCTATATTAATGGTTCCTCGTAGGTATCAAAATATTCATTTAACTACATGTAAGTGCTTTTCGGTACTAGCCTGATACCGGGCATACATGCATACAGCAAATACAAGGTCTGGTCTACTGGCTGTGAGATACATAACGGAGCCAATCAATTCACGATAACGTGAAGGATCAATGTCTTTCCCTTGTGGATCTGCATCTAGTTTAGATTTCTCCACCATTGTAGTATCAATCGGGTCACTAGATTCCATTCCTTACTTTTTAATTATTTCAAGAGCATATTTGGATTGGTTAAGAAAGATGCCTCTGGGACTTTGAGAAATTTGAAGTCCAAGAAAGAATGACATTTTGCCCATCATTGACATCTTAAATTTTGAACACATTATTTTAGAAAATGCTTCACAAAGTGTGGGATCAGTAGAAGCAAATATTATATCATCTACATAGATTTTTACCAGTAAGATGTCTTTGCCTTCTTTCAGAGTGAATAATGTAGGATCAACAGCACCTTTGGAGAACTTTTGGGAGAGTAGAAACGATGATAGCAAATCATACTAAGCCTTTGGAGCCTGCTTTAACCCGTAAAAAGCTTTCTTTAGCTTATACACATGGTTGGGATTATCTTGATCTACAAACCCGTCTGGTTGACTGATGTAGACCTCTTCACGTTGTATATCGTTTAAGAATGCAATCTTGACATCCATTTGGTAGACTGTCATGTTCTTGTGAGCGGCATATGCAATAAAGATTCTTATGGCCTCTAGTCATGCAACCGGTGCAAAAAATTCTTCAAATTCGATTCCTTCTTCTTGACGATATCCCCTTGCTACCAACCTAGCCTTATTTTTCAAAACACCTCCCAGTTCGTCTAATTTAACCTTGAAGATCCACTTTAAGGTAATAATCACGACACGGTCTGGACAAGGTACGAGCTCCCAAACTTCAAGTCATTCGAACTCATTAAGTTCTTCTTGCATAGCTTCGATCCAACAGGATTCTTGCAAAGCTTCTTTGTAATTCTTTGGTTCAACAGAAGTGAGGAAAGCATCAAAGTAGCAAAACATGGCTTCGATTTGTAGTTGACGTCTTGTAGAGACAGGTCGAGAAGCATTGCCTATAACATTATCCAATGGATGATCTTTGGTCCATTTTATGAGATGTTCAGGTGGTTGATTGACTGAGTGCACATTAGTTGGAATAACATCCCTTGAAGAAGATTCTTCAGAATTTGGTTCTGGAATTATAACACCAAAGAAGGGATCATTATCTAAGTGTGCAACTTCAATATCATGAAACTATTCTTCAACACCGGAAGGAATAACTAGAGATTATGATTCTTGAGGGGTTTAAGAAGTACTTGGATATGGTAAATCTTGATCAATAGAAGTTGAGGGAGGTGTACCGATTAGATTATCAGGTGCTGGAGCAACAACTGCAAGAACTGGAGAAGCAACACTAGGTGGAGGATTAGAGTATTCATTAAGCATTGGTTGAAACAAAATATCCTAGTCCTTCTTTGTTGGTGGTATATATGGTGTTAGAGAAGAAGGGTTTTGCGCGATCCCTGACCTGATTGTTCCAGGAGTCATTTCATGAAGTGCGGGTCCTGAACTGCTTAGTTCAGAAGTCATTGATGTCAGCTCATCAAAGTCGACGTGGATAATCTCTATAATCTATCGGGTCCATTTGTTGTAGATTCAGTAAGCTCTCTTTGAGGGAGTGTATCTAATGAAAATGACAATATCTGCTTTGGGTTTCAGCTTACCCAGATCTTTACTTTCATTGGTTAGGTAGCATAAAGCACCAAATACATGAAGATATTTTAGGTCGGGTTTTCTGTCATGTAGAAGTTGATAAGGTGTTTTATTGTGATGTTTACGAATCAATGACCGGTTTTGGGTATAACAAGCCGTTGCAACAGCTTCTGCCTACAATTATAAAGGAGCCTTTGAAAATATCAGCATTGTACATACAACTTCCACTAAAGTTCGGTTTTGTCTTTCAACAATGCCATCCTGTTGTGGAGTACGTGCAACTAAAGTTTGGTGTGATATCCCGACATCTTCATAGTAGGACTTCAGGGTCAGGTTAACAAGCTCTGTTCCATTATCTGTGCTGATGTTTGTTACAAAAGTATTAAGATGAACTAGAATCATTTTCAGAAATTTAATTACAAACTCGAGAGTTTCATCCTTCGATCGTAAAAATTTCACCGAAGTGAACCGAGAGTAATCATCAACAATAACCAAAATATATTTCTTCCCATTGATACTTTCAATTCTCATTGGCCTACAAAGATCCATATGCAACAGATGTATCTTCTCTTGAATGGTGTCTTTAGACTTGGGTTTATGAGTGTGCTTCTTGCTTTTCCTAAGTGAGCACGCAGAGCACAGATGGTCTTTTTCGTACTTCAGTTTGGGAAGGCCTCTGACCAATCCTTGTTTAGAAAGTTCATTAATTGTTGCGAAGTTTAAATGGGACAACCTTTGATGCCATAACTAGGACTTGGTTTTTGAAGCTTTAGACAAGAGACATATGGGAGAGGACCGCATCATATCAGCTAAAGAAAGTGTGTACATATTAGTGTCTCTGGAGCCCTTGAGTAGATCAGCACCTTCTAAGTTTTGAACAAAGCAAGTGTGTTTTCAAAAAGCTACTTTAAGATCAGAATCACAAAACTGACCCACTAAAAATAAGTTATAACCAAGTCCTTCCACATAATAAACTAGCGAAATTGTGACGTTCCTGATCTGATAGTCACCATAGCCCATGATCTTTGCAATATGATCATTACTAAATCTGACGGTACCAAGAAATTTTTCTACAAAGTTGATGAGCTGAGAGCGTTGTTCGGTCATGTGCTTAAAGCATCCCGAGTCCAAGTACCAAAGGATGATTTGGACGACCTGCATTGGACATGAGAAGAAGATGGAGAATTCAAAACCGCAGATCCCTAATTTTTGTTGGGTTCCAAGATGTTAGAAGGCCTAGATCCTAAGATTCTAGGTTCATCATTAAAACTTATAGATTTGGCAACTTTGGTTCTCCTACATTATACCTTAACTTCTAGATTAGGTGTAATTATGATTGTTTGGCTGGTTTCCTTAGGAGGTACTATAGGATTGGAAGTGATTCTAGTCATAGGGTACTTTGTTCCATTGATAGTAAAAGTCCTTCTTGTAGGTAACCACCTATGTCCAACACTAGTAAAGACTTTGCCAGTAGGTTTCCATTCCATCTTTTTGCTCTTACCAGACTTAGATTAAGCATGCTTATTCACATCATTTATATAAGTAACAACACATTTATCATGATTAGCAAAAAATAAACAACTATTGCATGTATTGCATACAAACTTAGAATTCACATATTTTATAGCATGTTAAAAATTTGCATTAAATAAAGACACATGGTTCTTTATATTTGAACTAGACATAACTTTCCTAAGGTGAGCTTCTACGGTCTTATTCTTCTTGTTGCTACTTGCAGCTGGCGTGATCCTATTTATCCTTGTATTGTTCTTAGAATGTGATCTGCTAGAGCTAGTAGAAGGGATTACTCCTGTAGAAGACAAAAAAGGTTTGTTAGTGGTTTGTTTAGGTTGTGGTGCTGCCTGTTTTTGTGTTGTACTTGTTGATTCCTTAGGTTCCTGAGACCTAACTTTTATGGTTTTGTTCATTGGTGTGACAGCAACCAATTTCTTTCTTTCGACTTGGGAAATGGGACATGTCTCAAAAACATAAACAAACAATTCTTTAACGCGTATTGTAAACTTACAAGCATAGTCTAAGTAAGGATCACTAGGATTATGTTTTCTAGCTTGTTCTACAATCTCACGTAATGTGTTAGTATGTTCCTTAGTTTTCTGAAGATAATCCTCATATGCTTCTCTATTGTTCTTAAGTCTATGAGAAAGATGTTCTAAGACTAACTTGAACATTATAGGAGCAATCACACATACATTATTTACAATTACATTATTATCAGACACATTTTTGCCTTTTAAGGTTGCAATGTGTGCTCTTAACTTGCTTATCGAGGATTCCTTGGCTTGTAACTAAGCTTTTAGATCGTTTATAACAAAGAATTCATTCAATGCATGAGCATCCAAATTGCTACAAGATCTATTGTTTTGAAAACTTTCTTTGTACTGTTGTAGTTTCAATTCAAGTGAAATGCAATGATTTTGAAGTCTTGAACATGTTTTTGAAAGTTTATTCATTTTTTAAAGCTCAGAACAATATTATCCAGTTCCTTTATCTTGTTTTCTAAATCAATTTCCTTGTTCATGTATTTTTTTTCTTTTTCTTTGGATTCCTTTTTGAAAACATTAAGTGTTGTTAACAACGATTCCTTTTCCTTGACATGTTTTGAAAGAGTCTATTTAAGTGAGTCAATCTCCTGTTCAAAGGCAGTAAACTTTGCATTCTTATTTCGAATCATGTCATCCATTTATGAATCAATAAATTTTTCATGACTGCTCAAATCTATATTCAGTCTTTGTTCAAAAAATTTGACTCGATCCTTATATCTTTCAAGCTCATCGGTTAAAGATTCATTAACAATTTTGTTTTCCTGATTAACCTTATCCTAATTAGTTACTTGATTAGACATTTGTTCAAACATAGACATTATCATAGCATTTCATGCAGATATTAGGAATAAGAAAGGATATTACTATCACTTGTTATCTCATTATTTTGCACACTTTGATTAATCATATCATTAGTTTGATAAGTGTCAAAATTTGGTACCTCAGAGAGGATGTCTTAATCGTAACTAGAAAGATTGGCTATAAGGAACGCTTTTGCTGAAGAGATATCATCACAGTCTGAGTCGTAAGCATCTAGATCATTAGTCTGGAAAGCTGCATCATGTGTGATTATTGTCTGAGTAGCTTGACCATCTGTAACTCTAGGATCTGCAAAGAATGCTAACTGCTCCTCATCCAATATCTGACCAGATTCCTGTGCCTAAAAAATTAACATCTTTTCTTTGAAACATGCAGAATTCCTTGGTCTCTTAGGTTTAGTGCACTGCCTTGCCATATGCCCTTCACCTTGACAATTGTAACACTTAACAACCCTTGCTTGACCTGCTACATTATTTCCCCCTGAGCTTGTAGCATTTCCCTTAGTTCCTATACCAGCAAAACTCTAACCATGTCTCCCTTGTACTTGTTGAATAGTAACCCTGCCATCTTGAATGGTAGCTTAGTTTCTTGGATTGGAAGATGTTCTGAGTTGGTTGTTGGTCGAAGGAAAATGTGATGCCATTACAGTTGGCATGAATGCCATTGCTTTGTTGAGGCAAGCAATTGAATCATCACCTGGTAGAAATGATGGAACAACAAGACCTGAGTCTAGTTAAGGAAACTCAGCTTGTGGTTGTTGTGAAATTGAAGGGGAGTGATAAACATTTTGTGGAACTGATGGTTATTAGGGAATTACTTGAGGCTTATACTATTGGTAATGATAATGTGCTTCATAAGACTGTGAATGTTGTTGAGAAGGATAATGTTGTTGAGCAACTGGTGATGACTGTTATTTAAATGAGTAGAATTGTATTGAGATTGATGGTTGGTTTGATATGAAAGAATGTGAGGATTGTTAGCAATCAAGGCAAGTGGATCAGGAAACCTTTCACGCATTAAGCGAACTTCAGTAGCATGTGCCTCGTGTTGACTGAGATATGCATAAAGTTGATCATAGTTAGTTGTATGCATGTTCCTTGATAACTTTACATCAATCACAAATTTGCTCCACTCAGGTAGAAGAGTGTTCAGAAACTTATTATTGACTTGAACCTGCTGCATTGTCATTCCTATAATGTGCATATCATTTATGAGTTGAGCAAACCGCAAGTAATACTTATAAAGTGACTCACCCTTTATCAAAGTAAACCTATCAATGTCATCGTATAATTTGCACCTTAGAGGAAGACCTTAAAGAATAATATTTGTGGCTTTCACATCACAATCATCTTGAATCTTCTCTGCATCTGTAAGTTCTGCATAAGTCTTATCTCTAGTCACACCATTCTTTTCAATAGTACCATAAACAAGTGGTCCGTTTTCAATTGAGTTAAGCATCATTCTACCGTGTTCCTTTCCTTTTATGTAAAGCATCATACGACTCGACCAAGAGGTGTACAATGTCATTTCAAGCATAGGAGGATGGTTATCGGCCCCTGCCACAATCATGTGTTCTGCCAATGTAGTCATTTTTAAATGATTGTTGTGAAATGATAAAATTTTGATCGTTCAGTGATAAAGGAGGATTGTGTTAAAGAGATGTTGTTGAATGTGATTAAGATTGATATTTCACAGAATTTTACAAATCTTAACTAGAACCGAGGAAATAGCTAAGTATTTCGCGGGATTTTACAAAGTCAAGACAAACCGTGAAAATAACCTTTTCTGAAAATTGTAATATTTCGCACAAATGTGTTGTGTAATATTTCACGCAACTTGTTCTTGTGTAATATTTTGCACAAACTTGTTCCTGTGTAATGTTTCGCACAAACTTGTTCCTGATTAATGTTTCACACAAACGTGTACAATTTGGCAGAGTTTTGTTTCGCACAATTTACGTATTTCGCACAAATGTTACATAACCTGTTTCACACAAATATTACACAAACATATTTCGCATAAATGTTACACAAATTTTGGCAGAGTTTTGTTTCGCGCAACTTATGTATTTCGCATAAATGTTACTTAACCTATTTCGCAAAAATATTACACAAAGATATTTCGCATAAATGTTACACAAAACATATTTCGCACAGAAACACATTTCGCACAAACGATGCACGAACCAAAACACATAAAAATCACCTAAAGCCCACCCTTTTGACCTTTTTTCTTGATTCTTTTTGTACAACTAAGTATCCTAAACCTAGATCTTTGATAAAAAAACATAAACTTTAAGGTTTTTAACACCAAAAAAAAATTTTTTTAAAAATTTTGTTCGTGAGGCTTTCGAACACAACAAAAAATGATTTTTACAAGATCAAAACGCACACAAACTCACGATATCACCCCATGGTGACTGATACCAATTGTAGGATATCAAATCACATAAACCAAGTGAGAAATAAAGAGAAAATCTAAAGAGAGAAAGAGGTGTGGTTGATCGCTTAGAGAGAGAAAGAAACATGTAATATTAGATTATCCAAATGACCAACACCCTCTCCATGAGAAGGAGAGGGGTATTTATACAACCCGGTTAGCTAACTTTTACACATCGATTGAATACGAGCTATGATATTACAATATTGGAAATGACCGAGTCTTTTCTCGATTTCTAACAGTAACACATACAATATATATTACAAAAGGTATTACGGTAGTACTATATTAAGACACCGAAGCTAACAACAAAATGTACCAAGTATGCCAAGTAAGGTAACTCTGTAAGTGTCTAGATTCACCCAAGGTTTGACATGGTATACGTTCGTATCCCGGATGGGGATTGCTAATCCCGATAGATCTATCTACATCACTCTCACTTGCAACACGTAATCAATAATTCACAACAATGGGCAAAGTGGACTATCGGTACATATACTAAACCGTAACATTTAAAGGTAAAACATCCAAGGTAAAATAGAAAATAGAGCATGTATCTCACCCCAAGTTTGAATAAAAATATTCATAAAACAGTAAAAAGTGGGCCTATGAAACTCACGTTTTGCAGAAGGTGAAGCAGGAATAATCAACAACTGTAGAATGAGTACGAATGTCCTAACGCGACCTAGTTAAAGTGTATTGCTTTAGATTCATGCAGTTAATAGTGATGATGCACGTGCCAAGTTTACAATGTTCTCATCACCCGATCGTGTTTGCGTTTTAGTTAAGTAAGTCAAAAATGTGTACTCGAAAAGTATATTGTTTTCATTAAGTCTCGACACACAACAAAAATTACTATTCAATACCATTTCATATTTCTCCTAAGTCTCGCACAATATCCGTTTCATAAATATTTCCGTTAAATTCATATTTCTCCTAAAACACGCTAAGTAATCTATCAAGTTTAGTTACCAAGTTTTATCCGTCATTATATTCAATACCATTATACTTTACGTTACTAACTATTATAAATCATACTTCACTTATTAATAATACTTTTAGAAAGTTTTCGACGCACATAAGTAATATATAAGTGATACTATAATATTTGTTAAGTGTTTTATAGCTCGTTCGGACTCAAAAATACCCAAAAAAGCTATTTTAATTTCCAAACAGCTCATATTATTTTTATAAAATTCCAGATTTTAGTCAGTTTTCACGAGGGCATAACTCCTTCATTATAATGATTCACGAAAGGTCAAAAGCTACGTTTTAAGAAAAAATCATGTTCTACAAGTTTTCATTTATAAATTTTGCCCGACTCGGACTCGAAATGGGTCGAAACCCCAAAAACATAAACTGGATAGATTGTGTCAAAAACAATTTTGAGCTGGAAAATTACTAGTTTTCGTCCGAACTTCATTTAGTAATAACTCACTCGTTTTAAGTCCGTTTTTAGCGATCTTTACATCCACGCGTTCGTATTTAAAGGTGCTAATATATTTTTAGACTCTCGAGCTTTTAAAGTGTTTTTAACGACTCGTTTTACTTTGTTACAAATCTGGACAACAAGTATTTATACACAAAACTACAATATATTTTTATCCGCAAACCACACAACTTCAAAACTAACCTAATTCTCTTTTACCGATTGTTATAACATTCAACAACTTCAAGTCTACCTAATCCCTTCCACCGATTGTTACAAACTCATCATAAACCACTTTTAACCACTTATAATCCACTTTTAACACTCTTAATCACAAAATAATCCTAAAAGTACAACAATATTAAAAATAACTCAAAAACTCAAATAAGTTGTACAACCATTTTTATCTTGTTAGTTTTGTCTAAAAATCATTTTCGCAAACACGGGTGATGATGTTTTTGAAAGAATCGAAAGATGATGTTTATGAACGAAAGTGTACGAAATATATAAAGAAAAGAGATGATTAATATAGCTTACAAGGTGTAAAAAAGTGATGAAAGAATGAAGAATCTTAACCCGGAATGAACTCAAATAATACCCGAATGAAATCTTGAATAATCCAAAAACAATAACCAAGAATCACTAGTAACTAACCAACAATATTCGTGAAGATAAAAAAACAAAACACAAAAGTGTGTCTGTTCGGGTGGTGGCGTCGAACAAGAAAGAAAAGGCAAAATAAGAAGATAGATTTTTCTATGTGTGTGTTTTAGTAAGAGAAGTAAATGAGAGAATGAATGAATTATGAGATGAATGTGGTCTTAATATGCTTGCACAAAATGAAAGGCATCCAAGGTTAGCAAGACCAAAAGGACTATACCAAGTGTACCATGGGAATAAGCTTGAGAAAATTGTAGAGGTATGTTGGGTTGGGTAGGAGCGGACGAACCACAAGGACACACAAGGGGGTCTAATTTGATCAACATTTTGAATTTTAAGCTAGGAAAGATCTCAAATTTGAGAAATGTATGCATGTGCATGCATGCATAATGATCTAGTTAACATATACGTAATCATAAAAATTAAAAACACGCGATAACTAAAATAAAAATATAATAATTTAAATATATGCTCGATAAGTCGAAACGTGATAGTCATAAAAATATTACACTTATTTGAAAGTCGAAACGGGTCTAATGACGATTTTTAGTTATACACAGGATAAACTTCTCGGTTTTACGTAATTTAATTCACACAACAGTAAAAAGTAAAAATAGTACGCAAAATCATTAAAAGAGAAATCTTAAAGTAAAGGATTGCCTGTTGTCACAAGAATTGCGCTTTCATGGAAGACTTCCCATTTTCATCTGTGAAGAACCCCTTGTCATTATTATTTTTGACATAGTTTATCTTAAGTGGGGGGGGGGGGGTTTGCACTTTATTAAAATACTTCATGCTACAGAATTAAAAAAATAGTGAAAATCTGTAGCATGAATGTATACGTGTTGGTTAAATTATAAAACCAGTCAAATTTATGATTTATGATGATTACCTTGTATGTAGTTAGAGGATAATTTTCAAGTTGGTGACGTTTATATACCAACTAGTTTGTTTAAAATTAAGCTAGTGTACTTATTTTGCCATGACATTTCTTTATGGAAAATTTGGACAATTCTATACTATATCACTCTATTCATATTGTTGATGAATTAGATTATCGCGTCTTGACACTTGGACTAATGGTTGGACGGTGACTAGTGATGGGGAGATTGCGGATAGTAGACTATTTGTTTGTTCATTTTTAGTTTTACACCTTTTAAATGTGCATCTCATGTCTGTTCGTTCCCTTAATCATTATTTGTTGCACTTAATCCTAACATTTTCTATGCTTGAGTATTAGATGATCAATCACTTGGCACTTGTTCACTTACGGTTGATTCGTCTTTGCTCTAGTTACATTATCGGTGAAGATTGCATTAAGATTGATTCACCCTTAACCTATAACATTTGTTCACCCAATGTTGCCTCTAAGGATTGTCTAGACTTTGTCAGGTGGAGTTTTGTATACTCGCCAAGCCTATGATGAAATGCATATCATGAATGTGTAATTGAGGGATCACACCGAAAATGAAGTGTAAGATCTAGAGAATCATATATTCGGGGTTGGGGAGACTAAAAAAGAGATAGTCATGTTTCTAGTGAGAGAGTAGAGAGAGAAAGGAAAAGGTGTAAAATAGAATGAAAGTGTAAAATTAATACAAGAGTCTCACCCCTTCATGGAAGCTATGGAGGGGTATTTATAGCCCATACGTATGCTAAGTTTACAATAATGCCTATTCTAGTCCATGCGTATGGTGCTATGATAAACTATAGTAATTTCGTAAGTATCGTCACATAAATGCATTCCTAACAATCTTCCCCCATGAGACAATATACGAAATTACTAACATTATTTTCCTAACATGGTCTTTGACTTCAAGTATGCACTTTAACATGAATCATCTTTGTAGTAAGTTGTAGGAGAAATACTGTAATAGGCATGAACTAGGTAACCCATACACTTCTTGGTTAAGAAGAATCTTCTGAATCAGCTTCCCCCTAATTCATGCCATATATTCTTCTTTTAGAAGCTTTCTTAGCTTCCCCCCAAACAAGCAATTATCTCTAGAGCAGTTTCAAAGCTTTCTTTCAAGCTTAGATTAATTAAGTTCATAGCAGAATTTGTAGAATACCCATATCGAATAT
>BQNB010016590.1:0-71387 GCA_026074375.1 Tanacetum coccineum | reverse complement strand
TTATTTAGGGTTAGTTAAGCTTATTAGATTTGTCTAGGCCTGTTCTAGCTTATTTACCTTGCTTATCTTTGTTTGCATTTGCTTTTTAGGTTTAGTGCCCAACTTGTCTGTTCCATTATCCATTAGCTTATTTGAGCTCAAACTGCTTAAGCAGTTTAGCAATTTTATCACTTAAGGGTTTAGTTTGTGTTAATTTAGTTTTTTTTAGCTCGCGTTTTTACATTCCCGTCTCATTTTAGGTTTAAATCTTGAATAGCTTTCGTTATTAGGTTTTCCTTAATTGCTTTTGCATTTTATTTAGAAAAAAAAATCAAATCCAAATCTTTGTCATTCAAACATCAATCATCAATCCGTCATTCGATTTTCCATTCAAGCCTCGTTGGGACATAACTACCCGGAAACACTCTATACTACTTCCGGTTTCATTGATTTTGTGGATTTTGATCCTTGTTATATATTTATATTTATTTATAAATAAAAAGGAGTAAGAATCCGCGAGTCACTTACACAAAAACTTTTTAGCAATATGAGGAGGGTTTCTAAGGGTTATACAGGGGTAGATATTCCATTATTTCCAACAATGCTTATTCAGGGCACAGTTGTTTAGGGTGAAGGATTAACAGTCCCAGTTGAGTCTCATCACACACCCACTAATGCTCCATCAACCTCACAACCACCAAGTTCATCACCCTCTAGGAGAACTACCAGATAGGAATTTGTGGTTCCTCAACCCAGATCTCTTACTCAGACCAATGTAGCAGATGAGGTTGCGTCTACAGGTGTGGATGTCAGACTTGGAGGTGCTGCCACTACTGCCACTGGCTTAGAAGCAGGACAGGGTAGTGGTAACATTGATAAGACCCCTACCATGCCCCGTGATTCACCACTCCCAAGAGTTCACATACTTGGAAGTGATGAGGGCAGAATGCAACATAATGAATTAATGGATTTGGTTACAAAATTGTCAGACAGAGTTGTAGCTTTAGAAACAGACTTGCAACAGACAAAGAAAGTCTATGGTACTGCTTTTACAAAGCTTATCAACAAGGTGAAGAAATTGGAGAAAACTGTCAAGACTAGACAAGCTAGAAGGAAGGCCAAAATTATTGTATCTAATGATGAAGAAGATTTGGAGGATCCTTCCAAACAGGGGAGGAATATAGCTAAAATTGACCAAGACCCTGATATTTCTTTGGTGCAACATGATGCAGAGGTTCAGGGGAGGCATGAGCATGATATGGAACCTGATTTTGAGTTCACTACTGCTGAAGAAGTTTATACTGCTAAAAAAGAAGTTAGTACTGCTGAGCCAGTTTCCACTGCTAGTGCATCAATTAGTACTGCTGGTGCTAGTTTAGCCAAAGACAAGGGTAAAGCTATAATAGAGGAAGCTAAAACTATTCAGACCAAGACAAAGTTGCAGCTAGAACAAGAAAGACTTGGTTATGAAGAAGCTCTGAGATTATAGGCTGAAATTGATAAAGAAGAAAGGCAAAGGATTGCCAAGGTACAAGAAGAAGCAAGCTCTTTGAATATTGCAGAATGGGATGACATTCAAGCTAGAGTTGAAGCTGATGAAGAGTTTACACAAAGATTACAATCAGAGGAAAGAGAGATGTACTCTGAAGCTGAAAAAGCAAGATTGCATACAGAGCTTATCAATGAGAGAAAGAGATACTTTGCTGCATAAAGAGCTGAAGAAAGGAGGAAAAAGCCCTTATACAAGCTCAACGGAGGACTTACATGTCTCAATATATCAAGAACATGGTAAGTCATACACTGAAGCAGTTGAAGAGTTATTCTTTTGATGAAATCAAGAATCTGTTTGAAACTACAATGAGGAGAGTACACACATTTGTTCCAATGGAGAGTGAAAGTGAAAGAGTAATTCCTGAGTTGCAGTTGGAAGTTCTAAAAGAGATGCAGAAGAAGAACTTATTTAAGAAAGTTCAAAAAGACTAAAGACTGGAGAAAGCTCAGTACCAGCTGAAGAACCAAAGGATAAAGAAGAAGAAGAAGAAGAAGAATTGTCACAAGAAAGGATACAGCAAATGATGATAATAATTCCAGAGCAAGGAATGAATGTTGAATCTTTACAAACCAAGTATCCTATATTTGATTGGAAGATTTACTCTGAAGGAGCTAGGAAGTACTGGAAGATCATCAGAGTTGGTAATCATATTAAGGTATATTAATTCTTTGATGATATGGTAAAATCATTTGTCAAAGAAGACTTAGTAAAGTTGTGGAGTCTAGTAAAAGAGAAGTTTACATCAACTGAACCAATAGAAGACAAAGAAAGAGAATTATGGGTTGAGTTGAAAAGATTATTTGAACCTGATGCTGATGATGAGTTATGGAAGTCTCAAAAACATATTTTTGATGTAACATGGAGATTGTATGAAACATGTGGAGTACATCATGTATCTACAAAGGATGGAATGGATATCTACATGCTGGTTGAAAGGGAATATCCTTTGTCAAGAGGTGTTCTTACACAGATGGTGGTTGCAAAACTCTTGGTGGACCTAGATAATGAAATGTCCAGAGAACTTCTTAGGAAGATATTCATGCAGGTTGAAAGACCAAAAAGATGAAGTGTTTGGAAGAATCCTCTCAAAGAACAAGATTTTAATTCAAGAAACTTGATGATTTGGAGGTAAATCACAAGTTTAGGGGAGGATTGTTAGGAATTTAATGTGTTCATACTTTGCCAAGCCAAAGACTTTGTACTGCTTAAATATTACTGCCAGTACTAACTAGTTAGTACTGCTAGAAGAAAGTTAGTACTGCCAGTACTAACTTAACACTGCTGAAGGACTTAAGACTGCTAAAGGGATAAAGACGTGTGAAGTGATATGTATTGACTTATTTAGAGTATATTCTATATAGTTAGAAAGATACGTATAAGTTTAACATTATAGAAGATTTTTAGTTATCTTGTAAAGGACTTCTTAGTGTATAAAAGGAGATCCTAGGTTATGGTTTTATATACACAATAGTCATAGACATTTTGATACATAGCTTTAAGGTTGTAAACCCTAGTACTACACAGAGTACTCGTATTATTCATAATAATATTGGAGCTTTTCAGTTATACATTGTTTATTCAGTTCACTGTTACATTCATATTCTTCTAAGTATTAAAGAGTAGATTCCGCATACTCTTTAGTATTAACAAAGTTTCTACCATAGTTTTCATGAATCTATTCAATAAAACTAACCCTTTTACAAGGTAAGCAAGATCATAAGTTGGGATCAACATTTACTTTCCCCACTGACTTTGTTGTAGTCGACTATGATGTCGATCCTCGGGTCCCTCTTATCTTAGGGAGACCTTTCTTGAGGATGGCTCATGCTCTGGTCGACGTACATAGAGAAGAGTTAACTCTTCGAGTCGGTGATGAGAAATTGGTCTTCAATGTTGAAAGTACCTCGAAATATCCTTGAAAACATGGTGATGAATCAATCCATAAGATTGACATTCTTGATATTACATGCGAGGATCATTCCAGGAGGTGCTAAATGTTCAAAAGTCACTTAATCTAATGAGTGGCAGTCCCACTCCTTCTTCTGACCCCGTTGTCGAGTCTCTCTCCCCTTCCCTCACTCCCTTCGAGGATAGTGACTTTTTTTGGAGGAGACCGACGCATTTCTTTCTCTAGATGATTCGATACCATCGGGTATTGATAATGGCATCTATGACTCGGAGGGAGATATTCTTTTTCTAGAGGAATTACTTAATAATGATCCTACACCCAATCTTCCTCCTCCTCTTCTTGTGTTTGAAATTAATGAAACTAAAAAGATTAAAACTTCAATCGATGATCCTCCTGATCTTGAACTAAAGGACTTACCTCCTCATCTTGAGTACGTGTTTTAAGAGGGAACTTTCAAGTTACCCATCGTAATCACTAAAGACTTGAAGATGGGAGGAAAAAGAACAGCTTCTAAAGGTTTTAAAATCACATAAACGGGCTATAGCTTGGAAAATATCTGATATTCTGGGCATTGATCTGAATTTTTACACCCATAAGATATTAATGGAAGATGATTTTAAACCGGCTGTTCAGTACCAGAGACGTGTAAATCCTAAAATCCATGAAGTAATTAAAGCAGAAGTTATTAAACTTCTCGATGCTGGATTGATTTACCCTATCTCTGATAGTCCTTGGGTGAGCCTTGTTCACGTCGTACCTAAAAATGGGGGTATGATGGTTATTACTAATGAAAATAATGAATTGATTCCTACAAGATTGGTCACGGGTTGGTGCGTTTGTATTAACTATCGAAAGTTAAACGACGCCACCCGTAATTACCACTTTCCTCTCCCTTTCATTGACCAAATGTTAGAATGATTATTAGGAAATGAATTTTATTGTTTCCTTGATGGTTTTTCTAGATACTTTCAAATTCCTATTGATCCCTAAGACCAGGAAAAAACCACCTTCACTTGTCCTTATGGAACATTTGCTTACCGAAGGATGCCTTTCGGTCTTTGTAATGCTCCTAGGACGTTCTAAAGGTTTATGGTGGCTATTTTCTATGATATGATTGAGAAAACCATGAAAGTTTTCATGGATGACTTTTTGGTCTTTGAGGATTCCTTCTCTTCGTGCCTCTCCCATTTGGATATAATGCTAAAATGGTATGAAGACACCAATCTAGTTCTAAATTAGGAGAAGTGCCATTTCATGGTCAAAGAGGGCATTGTCCTCAGCCATAAGATCTCTAAAAGTGGTATTGAAGTTGATAGAGCTAAAGTAGATGTGATTGCAAAACTACCTCCTCCGACCATAGTTAAAAGGATTAGGAGCTTCTTGGGTCACGCTGGCTTTTATAGGAGATTTATTCAAGCTTTCTCCAAAATAGCCCGGCCAATGACCCACTTGTTGGAAAAAGACACTCCATTCTTCTTGTCTGACGAGTGTCTTGCTTCTTTTAAAATTCTTAAAAAGAAGTTAACCGAGGCTCCTATCCTTGTGTCCCCAGACTGGGACTTACCGTTTGAGCTTATGTGTGATGCTAGTGACTTTGCCGTAGGATCAGTTTTAGGACAAAGAAAAGACAAATATTTTAGCACTATACACTATGCGAGTAAGACCTTATCTGATGCTCAGACGCATTACACCACTACGGAAAAAGAATTATTAGCCGTGGTGTACGCGTTTGAGAAATTTCGGTCTTACCTTGTCTTATCCATGACCATAGTGTATACGGATCACTCGACTTTAAAGTACCTATTTGCTAAGCAAGATGCTAAGCCGAGATTGCTCCGGTGGATTCTCTTGCTCTAAGAATTTAATATCGAGATTCGCGATAAAAAAAAGAGCAGAGAATCTCGCGGCCTATCATTTGAGTAAATTAGAAAATCCTCATAAAGGGGATCTCGTTGATATGGAAATGAATGATAATTTTCCACACAAGTCCCTAAATATGATATCTCTTAATCCCGATAATGAACCGCCGTGGTTTGCCGACATTGCAAACTACCTAGTGGGTAATGTGCTTATTAAAGGGATGTCATCAAAGCAGAAAAATAAATTCTTTAAGGATGTTCGACATTATTTCTGGGATGACCCCTATCTCTTTCGGATTTGTGCTGATCAGATTATTCAGCGGTGTGTGGATGGGCAGGAAGCTATGGATATTCTCTAGGCTTGCCACAATGGTCCCACCGGGAGACATCATGGCCCGAACTACACCGCCAAGAAAGTTTTTGACTCCGGTTTTTCTGGCCTACCATATATCGCGATGCCCATGACTTTGCCACACATTGTGACTCATGTCAACGTTAAGGAAAAATCTTACAGAGGGATGAAATGCCCCAAAATCCTATTCAGATTTGTGAGATCTTTGACGTCTGAGGCATCGACTTTATAGGTCCGTTCCCGTCTCACGAGGGAACTAATATATACTCATGGTTGTCGACTATTTGTCTAAATGGGTTGAAGCGAAAGCGCTCCTCACTAATGACGCTCGTGTTGTTGTTAAATTCTTAAAACACTTATTTTCTAGATTTGGAACCCCACGGGCCATTATTAGTGATCGAGGTACTCATTTCTGTAACCACCAATTTTCTAATGTTCTTAAAAAATATGGTGTTACGCATAAGCTTTCGACCTCGTATCACCCTCAAACAAGTGGCCAAGTGGAGGTATCCAATCGTGGTTTAAAAAGGATATTAGAAAGGATAGTAGTCGAGCATCGAGCAAAATAGGCCGATAAATTAGATGACGCCTTGTAGGCTTTTCGTATCGCTTTCAAGACACCTATCGATTATACTCCTTATAAGTTGGTTTATGGAAAAGCTTGTCATCTGCCCATCGAGCTCGAGTACAAAGCCTACTAGGCCTTGAAATGGGCTAATTTTGATTTAAAGACTGCGGGTGATCACCGAAAAGTTCAACTTAATGAATTAAATGAACTTCGGGATCAAGCTTACGAGAATTCTTTGATCTACAAGGAAAAGACAAAGAAGATACACGATGCTAAGATCAAAAACCAAGAATTCCATATCAGTGATCGTGTTCTTCTTTTTAATTCTAGAATGAAGATTTTCTCGGGCAAATTAAAATCATGTTGGTCTGGCCCTTTTACGGTTGCTGAAGTATTTTCATATGGCACCGTCGAGTTATCCCAACCCGATGGTCCTAACTTCAAGGTAAACGGGCACCGGATCAAACACTACTATGAAGGGGACATTCCTGCTATGGGTGTCCTGGATCTCTACTTGTCTCCCAAGGATAACTAAATTCGGGGAAGAGTCAAGCTAGCGACTTGTTAATAAACAAGCGCTTCTTGGGAGGCAACCCGTGTCTGTTTTTCTTTCTATTTTCTTAATAAATAAGTGTGTGATTTTGTAGCCCTAGTGTGGAGGCGTGCTTCTTTTTATGGTTTGTGGTACCTTTTTTGCAGGATTCCATAAGATCATGAAGACTCATGCTTGTTTTCAATCCTCTAATCATCTGGTCTTCGATCTTATGCTTATTTTGGAATCCTCAATCCTGATAATGTATATATATATTGTGTTTCCCCTTTCACACTTGGAATTACTAGCATTTGCCTTTCTCGTCCTTAAGTGTGGGGGTAATACCCGATATTTTTGAACATTGAGGCCAATGTTCGGTTCTAAGTGTAGGGGGGATTTCTATCAAAATGTGATCATACCTGTGCCTTGTTGTGTCCCTTGCAACCCCATTTTGACCTTAGTTTTTGTTTTATTTTGCTTTAAAAAAATGAAAAATGAAAAAATAATGAAAATATAAAAATATATAGGCTCGTAGAATTAGGTAGCTTTTGACTTGACCGGGTTATGCACTCTAGCTTTTCCCTTAACTTTTTAGACTAAGCGTTTGCAAAACTTTAAAATTTTGCAAAGAACAAAAAATGATATAGTTGAATATAAGTTAGATGCTAAGCGTGGAGTAGTTAGATCTCTTTAGATCTCATAGAGGTTAATTGTGGCTTTTTGCTCCCACCAGCTTAATAAATGTTATATAATTGTTAAATAAATAAAGTTACTTTGGTTTTTACGATTCTTAGTTTAGATCCCTTCGTAGATATTCCTTCTGGTGAAAGTAAGGTACACATCGAGGTTCTGTCAGTGTTGTGGGGAAATAAGCTACCGGGTCTTGTCGGTTAAGACGCCCGATGTCTCGGTAGTTAAAAGACCACATGTCTTAAAATTTGGCTATAATAAAAATAATAAATAATAATGTGATAAACTGAAGCCGAAATAAGACCACTGCATCTTGTCGGTTAGGACGCCCGATGTTGCAGTCATTTAAAGGGTGGAGGTAATAATAATAAGAAGAAGAAGAAGAACTATGGGCTGATAAAATTTTACTGTCTCTGGTCGGTTCGCTCCCCATGTGGCAGTCTTCAAAAGAAGGCCCATAGTTATAATAATGATCTGAGACTGATAAAAGTTTGTTGCATTTGGTCGGTTCGCCCCAGATGTTGCAGCCTTCAAAAAGGTCAAGGAAATTACCGTGGTCGAAATAAGACTACTGGCTCTTGTCGGTTAGGACAACTAATTATGGTCTAAATCGGGCACCTTTATGATAATAAGGACATAATTTATTTGTCACCAATAATAATAATAAAATCCTTAGAGGATTTAGCGAAAAGTATCTATGCGTACACAATTAGCATTTATGAGTAGTGTTAGCATCTAATCTTATATTGGGCTATGATTTCGTTTTAAGATTAGTTTGAGGATTGTGAAAAGTCAAGGATGACGAACTCCCGTTCTTAAAGCCTTGTTAAATAAATTTTATAAAAATTTTATCTTAGTTTTTATCTATTATTGAATAAATGGTTAAAACGGGGGCGCTTACGAATTAAATAATTTTTGAACCTTCTTAATAGACCTTTTCTGTTCTTGTTTGATTGTGAGGGGTCTTAAGTTAAAGAGGGATAAAATTATTTATTTCCGGACGTGTTTTATAAACATTGCGTGTGGGGCCAACAATAACTTAGTGTAGGGGAATATGATGTGTGCTAAAACACACATCCTTATAACCCTGGATAACACTATTAATCGGACTAAAAATACTAAAATATGGATAATTATCTTGCAAATATGTTTGTTGGTGTTTTTATGTCTTGCAGGTAAAAAGGATTAAAAACAAAGCAAAAACGGGTATATTCGGGTTCATTTCGATCAACAATGCTTATTAATCAAGATCAAGACAAAGTTGGAAAAATTCCCTGAGCATGCCATTAGAAAGAGCGCGTAATTTCGAGTCCAACGGTGCCCTCGTATCTTATTGAGCCATCCCGTAACACTCTTAATGGGCCGGACCAGCCCAAACAAGCAAAAGCCCAACAAAAAGCCCAAAAGAAAATAAATTTGATTAATATTAAAAGTAAGGGTGACTTCAGCTGACATCACGACCACGTGCCAGTTAAATAATTCTCAAAAATCATGTGAGGGCGCACTCGGTTTGAAATGACAAGTAATATCATGCCACGTGGTGAGCCAATTGTTACAACTTAAAATTCATTTCAATCTGCAAAAGAATGATCCAAAGGACGAAATTTGTTGCGTACGAATTAAGCATATAAAGAAGTACACGTGGCGCAAAGTAACCGGTGGATCAGGCATGCAGATTTTGATTGATTCGAGGGCACGCACACAAATGCCAATCATTGGTTGATTTATTATGCAATCATTGGGCGAATTTACAAAAACACCCCCTGCACTCCTATTTAATCAACACGCTCCCCCTCACTTGAAGAAATTAGGATTTTAGTTTTAAAAGTTTCCTTTTTACTTTTTAGCTGATTAGATGTAAGATTTACCTTATTTTGTATTTCTGGCTTATTGCAACTAGCTTAATTCGACAGCTTATTGAAATATTGTATCAAGAATGGTTTTAGCTTATTGGAAATCATGGTTTGCTTATTATTATGGTTTATTTGTTTGTTTTTCTCTTCGCATGTTTACTTATCAAATAAGCTATTCTCGTGAGCTTATTTCCTTAGCTTATTCATTTCAAAATTCCTTAAAAGCTTTAAGATCATCTTCTATAAGCTCTTTAAAGCTTATTCGATCTATTCTTATAAGTTTTCAAGTAATTTCGTTGTAATAAGCTAGAATAAGCTCGGATCTAGCTTATTTTTGTGCTTATATTGCTTTAGTGTTCTTAAAAGCTCTTTTTATCTGATTAAATAAGCTCCTAGATAGCTTATTTGAATTCATTTGTGTAGCTAATATTGATACTTAAGATCACAATTGTCGATATAGCTAATCTCTTTCTATTAGATTCTATTGGAGCCCTTATAGGCTTCCACTACTGTCTCTATAGCTAACACAGATGTTTCATAATACAGTGCTTATTAAATTTTTGTACTCACACAATCTTCAGCTTTTTGAATCATTATCCGGCGCATTAAGTTTTAGATCGTAGCTTTTAAGTATTGTAAAGTGCTTATTTGATTATATGAATCATTGCTTATTTCGTATTGCTTATTCGGTTTGAGGTCCAGATTATCATAGCTTATTAGTTTCGTTCGAGTCTATTTGATAAAAATTGTGTCGATGCGCTTATTAAGCTTTGACAATCCTTGTTTTAGCTTAATCGTTTTTTTATCTAGCTTAATCCCGATCTTAGTGCTTATTCATATAAGATTTTTATGTGGCTTGTGGTTGTTCTGGCTTATTCAGTTTAGCTTATAAAGCGAATACACAGTACCTCAGCTAATTTAGATTAGGTTGTTTAGCTTATTGAAAGTTTGTTAAGCTTTGTCTATATCCTCGTTTTTGGCCACGTTCTTAGATCTAGGGTCACTTTCACTGGTTTTATTGCTTATTGGGCCTGCCTGCGTTGGTTAGTAAGAATTTAGATTTTGGGCCACTCGAGTTTGGGATTTTGTGATTTCAATTGGCTGCAGTTATGAAAGAAACTATTGGGCTAAGTAGTTATTTGAAACAGATTTAGAGAAATTTGTAATTGGGATATAAATTATGTTTAGTTAACAGTTTGATTATTTTGTTATTTTTACTTTGGTACCGGTCAACTCATGAGGCGTGGAGCTTAAGGGTTTAATAAGCTAGAAAGAATTTGATTATTGTCTTTAGCTTATTAAATCGGGTGGTAATCGTTTATTTACGGCTCTTCGATTCGGTTCCATTTTCTATCCTTTTTCAATTCATTAGTGTAGACTTAGTATATAATGTTTAGCTTTGCTTATTTGATCATTATGCGTAGCGAGTAGTTTATTTTTATGCTTGCTAAGTGATATTGTGAATTGGGAATTAAGTGTGGATTTGAGAAAGGTTTAGTTGATTAATAATTTTTCGGATTATTTAGATTTGGCATTTGGTTGTTTGAAGGGCAAAATCCGGAAAATAATCAAATGACACATCTAGTAATTAATATTTTTTTAAGAGATTTTTGTCAATATAAACCAACGTTGTGAGAGAATCATCTTTTCTAAGAAAATTAATTCGTTAAGTAAAACCTTAATTCACTCTTGAGGAACTTTTCACGTCACTTAGCAAGCATATTCGTCTTATAAATCTTTTTAGATTATTTTTGCATAATTCTCGTAGTTTAATTGATTAGTATAATTCTAGTATTAATATTAGTATAATTTTCTTAGTATTAAAAATAGTTTTAAAACCAAAAATCTAAAAAGATAATCAAGCATTTTACTTCAAAAACATAAACGTGGTTTTCAATTCAAATCTCGTTGGGATTTCGACATCTGGAAGATTGATCATTATTTGTCCTCAAGCAATTTTCACATCTAACGGGAATTACTATATTATATTACTCGACACGTTTCGTACGTATCAATAAGCTTGGCAAGGATACACATCTCCACCACTAGAGCTAAGGAGTAACAAGTTTATAGAGGTAAATTGTGTTTTTATGATAAGGCTTACGGTTGATCATTCTAACAATCTTTCACCAAAAGTATCACACCAACAAGGCAGCTGAATCACACATACATGCCCGTAACGACGGAATAGACATACGTGATTCGATCACATCCTCATTCGAGTTTAACCAAGGGTTAGGATAAAGAATGATATAGGGTATGGATCTTCTAACTTTCTCCAAAAGTAATAGACATGCATGACTCGATCACATCCTCATTCGAGTAAAACCCAATGTTAATGATTAGGAAAGGGAAATAAATTGTTGTTAAATAAAATTTTGCGAAACAAATAGACTAAGTCCAAACAGATAAGGTACAAGTTGTTAGATACTTTTTCCCGACCGTTACCGTGATAAAGACACAACTGTATACACAAATGTCTTGATCATAGATCAAAAACAACAACCTAAGTTGGCGTTCCCGTAACGGGCAACTTCCCATTTATCCTATACTTTACATACTTTAACAAGACAAGTGGCGATATCTACCACTTTATACAAAACTTTATATCGTTGATTTACAACCACGTATCAATGAATAATCGATCCTTCAAATAATTCCATCGATTTAAGCTTTAACAAACCGATTATCTTAAAACTTTCCTCCTCTTTTTTGTAGCAATTTTCTAATTTTTTCGATTTCTTTACATAATATACTACGAATCTCGGTGTAATTTCACCATCTTCATGATCGTAATAACTCCGGATAATTTCTTTCATGATTCTTCATTCTTTGGACATACCAATAATTGTAATGGTAGTAAAAATACATGAGTTTTGACTACTTTTTACATTCCCATTGCAATGTGCAAATTTCCCAACCAAGAGAGAAAATGACACAAAAGATACAGGAAATACATACTTTACACTTTAAGCACCTAGCAATTGATAAATGGACTTAATATAACAGGGTGGGCTAAGGTGTAATGAAACAAATAGTTGGTGTTATCCTAAAGGATTGGCTCTACAGGTTTTTCTAGGGGTATCTTACTCTTAAAATGAGAGTAAACAAAGGGTTTATACGGGGGGTTAACTAACCAGTGTAGTTAGTTAATAATACAACATATAAAGGCTTTTTGGGTGTAATCCTAGAAATTTACCAATTTAAACAAGTTACTCCATCTAAATCCATAGTACTCATTATTGTGGTCTCGAATAGATATACCAAGCCAAGTTCTAAATCTACAACATCACCGGCACACTCATATTTTTTTGAGATTTAGGTAAACATTTGGAAATGATAAGGCTTCACAATATCTAATAAGGGTTATGTGTGCAGGTTATGTAACCGGTAATTTCACAAAAGTATGCTTGAATTTTTTTTTAATTTAAGCATAAATAAGCATTTTAATGTGAAAAATAAGACAAGTAACGTTCTAATTCCCATCCCCCATTTAAATTATACAACATTCTTGTTGTATAGATAAAACATTAAAAACGGGAAATTAAAAGAATTAGAATGAGAAACTCTCTTGATGTTTTGCTCGGTAGATTCTCCAAGTTGAGTTTATGAGCAAGAATATGTGTTGTAATTGTGTCTGGATGCCAGCATGACTACAACACACATAGGATTCCAAATGATCGATACTTCACCAACTTTGTCGATTTCTTTTCCAGCGAGGTCCTGCGCAAAATATAGGAAAAACATGCAAAATCCTATCTTGGGTATCCTACGGTTAATGAAATAAAAAAAATAAACTGTGCATGCAGTCAATACGTAGTATCCAAAAACTAGGATATGCCATATAGAAAGACCTATAAAAAGTATCAATACGCGTTAGTCTGCCAAATACGCCATGTTAAGAGCCATAATCCACCTTAAAGATAGAACTGACGATAAAAGATATTTTAAATGCCGACATAATAAAGGACTGTTAATTTCCAGACATTCAATACGCGTATGGTATGGAGAAAGGATACGCCCGTATTGAGTCTGGGAAGACAGACACGATAAAAATAATTAAAACACACAAAAATCGGGTTGTCTCCTTAGAAGCACTTTTTCTTTCAAGCTAGTACTTTCAGTCTTCAACTTTCACATCATTAGCTTCTAAATCTACCGGCTCAGTTACCAATCCACCCATTCGTACCAACCTTTGAAGATTTCTTGGTAGTTCTACACGCATGCTTCTTCCACAGTACTTGTTAAATCATTGTATTTATTTTCCTTTATGGCAACATACTCTTCGTCTTCACCGAATGAATACATCATCTTCATGTTCCATCTCATACTCTCTTTCTTCATGATCACAGTTGGTATTCTCAAAGTTGTCCCATCTTCTCCAACCTTCATTATTTAATTCATCATCTTCGTCAATTATTCCTTCCATGATGGGCTTAACATTTTAAAGCTATCTTCTTTGAGTTTTTGCTATCCGTTTAAAGCTTCGAACCATTCTAAACATGGTAACGGAGTATATGATTCCAACTATGTAAGCTTCAGGAACGTTCCCTTCGTTACAATAGCCAACATCTTTCTAGCTCAGTTGACCACTTTCGAACATCAATATTTATAATTAAAAGGCTACACAATGATGTCTAAATGGATTGGGTTCTTCCATATTCCATTATCCGTCCATGGTCCCTTTCATGCACCCAATTCACATCTTATATATTCTATTCATAAATCCCAGTCATCCTTAATCATCTTCGTACGCTATAATCCTTAATATATTTGGTAAAGCACATCTAGATTGATTTGTAAGCAAGATGACTAAAATCTTTATGGAGTATGATAAACTGTCTTAGATTCGTTACACCCATCTAGGATATGTTTTACAGATAATATAAATATGTAGCGGAATAATAAAGAACAATATATTATCAAACAAGGTTTTATCATTAAATATTTCCACCAAGCCTCAAATCTATATGATCGGTATAGATCAGTTACCACCTGTAATAGTAATAGGGATCAAGGAAAACCTTGATTACCTTGAGGCTACATCACCACTATAGATGTCTATATCTCCCTTGAGATACACACACACACATTTTTCTGTGTACACATAAACTACACAACCTAATGTCCTCTTATAATATAGATGACACTAGGTTTACAAGGATAAGGAACAAATATAATTAGAAACAAATAATAGCTTCCTAACTATATTATTCTTTCTATCTTCTATACTTTTTTATCATCTTAAGAGATCTTTTAGAAAATCTTTCAAAACACTATCTTTGAAGAATTCAGCTTTGCATTTAAGTCCCTTCATGTTCTCATTCTTTTATTTATTTTGCATCTCATCAAATCAATAATTCCCAACAATCTACCCCTATTGAACTGATGATAAAACTAACAAAGTCATTGTATAGACCATTCGTCATAAATGTCCAAAGCACTCCCCTGAAGTTGAGATGTAATCATCTCCCTGAATGAAACAAAACTTCCCTTTAAGTAGATTTCCCTTTGTACCATGCCACACCAAGGATCTACAAGTTGCCAATTGTACCTGTTAACATCTTCTTCCCCTTTTTGTCATAATCTAATAAGGGACTTATGAATATAAGCAACTTTGATCTTGACCACTACAAACCAATATCATACTTCTAATCCAAGCCTTCTATTTCCTTAAATTACCTACCATTAAGCACAATAAGAAAATGCGACACTTAGTAAGTAGAAACACACACTATCCCCGCAGTATTAATAATGACACAGCATAGTAAAAACCTTCATCCTCAGATACCACATGTAAATACATTAAAAACATTATTTGACAATAAGCTTCCCTTGAAAAACCCATATGTTAACCATTTCGTGAATCTTCAATTCTGTAGGCTCTATGTAATGATCAAGTATGAAAAAACTAAGTAAAACGAACTGATTGCTGAAGTAGAATAACAATCAAACTTATGATTACTTATGATCTTGTACTTCCACTGACTCCAAACCTTATAAAAAATAAGTGAAATATAATAGATCGCAACTCTTGACAAAATTCCTCATCTTCTATCTGAAGACACATAACCAAAGTGCTAGCAAATGTAATGACATTGCGGCACATAAGTTAGATCACACACCTTTGCTAGATTTGTCAAGTCTTCGTCACATCGTTTCTAAGCACGAACAAGTTATCTTTAAAGTGTAACACCCACTTTAAGATATGATAAGAACACGCATCCAAAAAACTCCACTTCAACTTCAAATAAGTGATAAATAATCCTCTTCGTAACCAATTAACCCAATAAATCTAAAAATGAGCCTTTTAAACGTTTAAGAACATTTAAAATCATAACCTTCCGTGTGTGTTATCCGAGATCCAAAATTAAGTGTTACCCGATATCAGATACAACAAGCATCAATTAAAATAACCTGCTAATGATGTCCATAACCTTCCAACCAAGATGTCTTTACCATCTGTGAACAACGGCAGTATTCATGACCATAAAATCCAAACACCCTAATCATGACCACCAAGCTATTGATATTATCATCACCACCACGAATAAAAATCACATTCTGCTGCTTTCTTGTTCTTCAATTGATACCTGCTGTGATAACCTCCTAAGCTCGAACACCATCTCAAAAATCATTCCACGAATGAATACAAGCTACATGTGCCATGATCTTCAGCCATTATAATCCAGACGACACCTTTTAGCGACACTTTTTCTGTCACTAAACTGTTACTAATTCATCATTCTCACCAACTGCTAATGATTCTTTTCATAGAATAAGTTCCAAAGAACGCTTGAATTATGTAACCAATCAGCAACCATCTTGTTTTCACGAACCAATCAAAAACAATTTTAAACAAACTTCCTGTTATATCGAATTAAGGTTGCTGAAAACCCCTAATATCACCAGATTCGACATGATAAATAACACAAAAAATTCGTACCTCTTTTCCTTCATAGATGTGACACCAAAACACCTTGTAGATCCTAGATTATGAGCCACCAGGCTCTGATACCAATTGTGGAGTCTGATAGAACTCCTTAGATCGTTTTAGCTCAAGATTGTTTAGATCTTACATCTAGGATTAATAACATTGATAACATAATACACAGCGGAATTAAAACATAAAAAACAATGTTATGAACAAGGTTTTACCATATAATACACTCCAAGCCCCATTTATATTTGATCAGAATATAACGGTTACAACTAATCTGTAACAGGATCAAGTTACCTTGACCTTGAGGCTACACCAACTAACTAGATGTCTACATTGTATCTTGTGTACACACACACACTTTTCTGGATACATATATACTACACGACCTAATGTCTCTTTATATAGTAGAGATCATCTAGGTTTACAAAAGATAAAAACAAATATAATTAGGAAACAAATAATATCTTCCTAACTTTTATCTTTATCTTCTATATCTTTTATCTTCTTAAGGAGATCTTTTAGAATCTTCAAAATCTTCTATCTTTTGAAGAATTCCAGCTTTGCATTTAAGTCCTTCTTGTTTCATTCTTTTATTTATTTTGTCTCATCAAATCAATAATTCCCAACATCCTTGAAGGCCCTTCACATAGGTGTCTCAAAGTCAAATACATTAGTGTTGATCCTAAAGATTTCAGCAACTTCATCTTCATCATCAGAATTAGAGGATTCTTTGTCAGTGAGTTCAACTTCATCATTTCCTCTAGCCCAATAAATCCATAGTGCATTCTTCGTATAATGATCCATTGTCTTATGGTTATAGAATTTTAAAGCTAACCATTTAGTAAATTCGACATTAGATGGATCATACTCCATACCATCACCAGATCCATGTGTCATTTGTTTTTCTGAATCATCTTCTTCATTTAAGTCACAAGGAACGTTAGCAAGTCCAGAAATCTCAACCTCATAGGTAAACAAATCATCATCTATTCCACTCATCAGGTTGGATTCTTCGTGAAAAAATTCAAGTGATGTATTACAAGTAAACGAATCATCACTAATCTTTTAAGATTTAGGTTTCTCGAACTCTCCCTTGATTACCTTTGTCATTGTTACTGAAAATAACCAGAAAATTATAAGTAGATCCAGTTGGAAAAAGGTGTGTATAAAATTTTAAGCTTTAACTTCGAGTATGAAAAACTCCTTTGCTACTATATCAGATGATTAATACGCCGTATTCAATTGATCTGAATATGCCGTATCAATCTACTGAATGGATACGCTGTATTGGTAAAGAAAGTTAGATACGTCGTATTCAATGAAAGTGGATACATCGTATCAGGTTATCAACCAGAACAGTGTATAGAACACAATTAAAACAAACAAATAAGATAAAACAAGCAAACAATTAAAAGAAAATATATAGAATTTTACCGAATTTTACACTAATCTAAATTACACTAATCCTAAGGGTTAGATTAATCTAATGTTAAAAACCAAAATATTAAATAAAATTCAAGATTAAAATTTCACTCCCCGACAACGGCGCTAAAAACTTGATTATGTCATTGTGAGGTTGTAGTTTATGATAGTTCAAGTTTTATATTTATATTTTGCCGACTTTACGTAAAACAACACTTTAACGGGCAGTGTACCCGGTCAGATGGAGTTTCGTGGTAAGTAGGGTGTCGATCACTAAGAGCGAGAACTAATCTTTTATTTTATCAATATTTTTGTTAACTAAACTATGTTAATTTTATTCTATGTTAAACCTATATTAATCCTAATTCTAACAGATAAGGGGGTTTCAGCCTGAGAGACTGGCACAAGTTTGTGGTAACTTAGATCAATTTAAGAAACAATAACACACGCAAGCAGACAAACAAAAGATAGAAGATCGGTCTAGCCAAATATAAGAAAAATTGTATTAACCATGATTAATCTAATTAGAACATTGGTTTGTTTATTTAGTGCAATGAATACTTATCTCGATGAGGCATATCATTCTTAAGACTTAGGCATTACTTCTTCCTAAGACCTAGACACGTAGAATTTTGTCATAATTAAACGCATCTGCATAAAGCATCCTATTTGCTGATTATAATCTATCTTAGGGATTAAAGCAATGGCGATCTTGTTAAACTCTAGCTCATAGAGACTTTACCCACTTACTGCTTAATGGCAATTTATATACCAGTAGTCCACTGGCCAAGTCTTTACCAATCAATTAAGAATGTACTTGTTGATCCCAAGGGTCACATGTCGGTCCAACTAAGCTCACTAATCTAAAGGCCAAGATAGGTCATTATTTGTGATCCTATCGGTCGAGATATATAAATCACTATATGGAGAGCCATCTCGGCATCTAGCTAACATGGTCAGTATTACTAGATCCAGTTGAATGATAGGTCGCATACAAAAGCACGTAAACAAGTATAAATTGATAAACATAAACAAGCAATCAACGATAAATTAAGCATTTGAGATAAATAAACCAAACATTCAAATCTTCATAATAATGGTTAATACCCAAGGGTATTAGCCCTCAAATGTCAAAATTAATACAAGAGTAATATTTCAACCAAGGTAAACTAACCGAGTTAAACGAATGATACCAAAAATCAAACGATTACTAGAGTATAGGAGATTACAAAGTGTTTCATATGGAATTAGTAGCTTTGCTTGACCTCTTCTGCTCTTCTTGTCTTCTGAAAATTGACTTTTGTGGTTAGGGTATCAAAAATATGATTAAGCACACTGAAAAAAACCCGTTTTTAGGTTTTCTATTTATAGGGTCTGGAAATTAGTTGATACGGCGTATCGAGAGATTTGGATACGGCATATCGGGGGTTTCTTGAAGTAGGGACCATATTCGATATCTTCCAGAATATTTTATTACTTTATATTAAATACGGTGTATGGATTTCTTCTAGATACGGCGTATTGATCTGTATTCCTTTGTGGTCTTTTATGAAGTGCAGGCACAGATAGGCCGTATCTTCCTTAATGGATACGGCGTATAGGATGTCAGAGTTAGTTTCTTCAAATGTCTTCGTTTAAGCTCCAGAATGCGTGCCTTTTTGGTAATCTTCACCAAGTACTCCATAATTACTGCAATTCTCAAATACAAACGATTAAGTAACAATTCTTGCAATAATTATACAAAATAGGTTATTTACATGAGATAAATGATGCTATAAAAGTGACGTTATTTGATGTCATCAAGCCTGATGGTTTTGTAGATCCAGACTTTCCTAACCACGTATATCGTCTTAAGAAAGCTTTGTATGGTCACAAACAAGCCCCTAGATCCTGGTATGACAAACTTTCCTCATTTCTAATCGAACACCATTTCACAAAAGGTATTGTCGATCCGACATTGTTTACAAGAAGACACGGGGATGACATTTTATTAGTTCAAATCAATGTCGATGACATAATTTTCGGGTCAACAAAACCAGTCTTTTCAACAAGATTTGTAAAACTAATGAAAAATAATTTTAAAATGTTAATGATCAGTGAAATGAAGTTCTTTCTCGGACTTCAGGTTCACCAATCACCCCAAGGAATCTTTATATGTCAATCACATAATATTATGGATCTTCTTAAGAAACATGAGATGGGAAAATGTGATACCATTAGCACACCAATGGCTACTACCAAACTAGATGCAGATTTACAGGGTACCCAAGTTGATCAAATTAAATATCATAGTATGATTGGGGGACTTATGTATCTCACTGCTAGTCGACCAGACATTGCCTTTGTGACATTTGTATGTGTGCGTTATCAGGCACACCAAACCAAAATACACCTCAAAGAGGTTAAAAGGATCTTTTGATACCTAAGACAAACCATTAACATGGGTCTATGGTACTCGAAGGATTCTGGGTTTGAGCTAATTGTATATTCAGATGTAGACCTTGCAAGGTGTAATGATGATTGCAAAAGCACATCTAGAGGCATTCAATTTTTGAGAGATAAGCTAGTCAGTTAGTCGTTGAAAAAGCAAGATTGTACAACAATGTCAAGTACCGAATCTGAGTACATATCCTTATCTACATGTTGTGCTCAAGTCATTTGGATGAGGACGCATTGTATGTGCTAAAACACACATACTTTATCTCAATAAAACAAACTTAAATGACCAAAAACGGACATAAAATGCCAAATATATACTTGTTTTGTGTTATTTACTGTGCAGGTAACGGGTATTTACAAAAAGACGAAAACGAGGCAAAAACCGGACAAAACCGAGCACGAGATTAGAAAGAGCATGAAAAAACCAAAGCTGAAGGCGCATGCATCTTAGTGGGCCAACCCAACCCAAGTCAACCCATTATGCCTTTTATACAAAAGCCTTAAAAAATAAAAGCCCAAAATCAATAATATCTAATATATAACCAAATGGCCCAAAACAAGCCTAAAATCCCTTAACAGCCCAACCATGAGTCTGTTTAAACCAATTACACCGTTAGTCCTTAGGGACTAACACTGACAGTCCCAAACCCTAACACCGTTAGTCCTTAACACAATTTCACCAATAGTCCCTAACTTAACCCCGTTACCCTTTCCCTTCCTTTTTGAAATAAAATTAATAAGCCCGAAAAGGGCGAGAAGGCCAAATCCACGCCTAGACCCCTTTTCCAAGGATGCGATTCGATCACAAAACATTTATCCACGCCCCTGACACACGCCAGAGCCACGTGGCAATCTCTTATTGGACGAATTGACAGAGTCAATGGATAAGGACAATTCAAGATGCGATTATAAAGATGATTGGCTGTGATTAGAGCTTTCCATAAACAAATATGGAATGGTATTGAAGGATTGAAGACTTGCAGTTTCAACTCACACCATTTCCCTATAAAAAGGAGATGGAATTCACACAAAAAAGTATGTAGTTTTCAGAACAGCTTATTGCTTATTTACAGTTTTGTTTTCATGTTATATGTTTTTTAAATATTGGCAATTTACTTTCTAAGCATTGTACCATCAAGGATCAATCAATACGAAGTGAGTTCTCAATTTCTTTTTACAGCTTATTTAATGCATTGCTTATTCATTGCTTATCTCTGCTTAATTTGGCTTATTATGTCTTATTGATGCTTAAAGGTTATAACTTCAACTTATAAGTCTTGTGGAATGAGTTTTTCATATAAACTGTTGAAAAAAGTCTAAACTGCTTATTAAGGTTGCTTATTGTCTAGTGCTTATTGCATAGTGTTAGATGCTTATTTGGTCTTCATAATCAAAATGCTCAATTTGTTTTTTAGATTTTATGGCTTTTTGAGATCAATTTTTGGCTTAAAATGTGTTTTCATAGTTTAAAGGGGTGTTTGGGATAAGGATATTCAACTTGATAAAATCAAGTGTAGTCTGATTTTGGTTCCCTAATCAATTTGCTTAAGCTCTAAGTTAGTATTTAAGATAGTTTCAATAAGTTTTGAGTTGTTTTTGTTAAGTTTTCAAGTCTGTGTTATCAAGTGTTTAGGTATGCAGTTTTAAAGTTTGCTCAAAAAGCTCAATTGTCAATTTACTCAAAAGCCTATTTAAGTTGTAGTTTTTGTGTCCAAAAGAGTGTCTACTGCATCATTGTCATCTGCTTTTAAAATCATTTTTCTTGGTTAAAACTTTTAAAGTTCTTTTGTTCAAAAATAGCTAAGTAATTTAGAGATTTTAAGTTTGTTCTTTAGGGGTCTGATTGAGCAGGCCATTTAAGGTCCTTTCTTGGCTTAATTTGAGTTGAGTTTAGTTTTATTTACCTTATTGTAGTCTAGTTAATCTATTTTAAGTTTCCAGTATGTCAAATTGCTCTTGGAGTCTTTATTTAAAGCTGCCAAAAATGTCATTTCATTCTAAAAAGTCACAAAAAAATTAGTGAAGTCTGTCATATGCATAGTCCTTTTCTAGCTTACTTGTTTAGCTTATAATCTAATTTTCAGATTATTTGTGTTCTCTGAGTCCTAATCTCAATCTGTTTTCCATCTTGATCTTGTGCCTTTGGTTTATTAGGTCATTAAGTTAGCTCAAAAAGTGGCTTAAGTCCTTAAATCCTTCTTTAAGGTCTGATATCTTTTAGCTTATCTATTGCTTTCCAGCTTATCTTTTTGCTCATTTTTTGCTTATTAGGTTTGGAAGTTTGTTGTGTTCAGCTTATTTGATGCTTAATGAGTCTTAAAAGCCAAACAGTCCCTAAACAAGTTAGAGTTTTAATAATCTAATTTGCTAGTTTCAAGTGCTTATTATGAGCTTAATATTAAGTTTCATAAAAAGTTCTAGTTATAAATATTTCTTATTTTAAGGTGTTTTTTGCTTGCTTGACCTTAAGTTAAGCTTTTAGAAGCTTACTTTCAAATTTGAGTTTAGTATTAAAAAGCTTTAAGTCTTTAAGCCTTCTGTCACCTCTTTTGGCTTATTTATGTGCTTAATTGTGCTTTTCATAAAAAGTGTCTTTTCAAAAAAGTCTTATTTTAGCTTTTTGGTCAAATGTTTAAAAAAGAAAAAAAATAAAAACATCGGGCAATATGGGGAAGTCCCAGGCTCGAACCCGGGACCTCAACCCTAACCACCTAACGTTTTAACACACACCCCCACTACCACTAGCGCCCTTGGGACTTTACATTAGAGCCTTGCAACATTTATTTAAAAAGGGGTATTGGTAGTTTTAGTTTTCAGCTTATATAAGCTTATTTCCAGCTTATCCTATTAAGCTGTGTTAAACCCTTTTATTTTTCTTAAGTTCTAAACTGTTCAAAGTACTTTTCCTATTTTTTTAGAATTTTCTAAATTAGTTTAGTATTTTTAATAATATTTTTAGATTAAAACTGTTTTTAATTCATAATAAATTAAATAAAAGTCAAAAAAATTAATTCTTTTTTCTAAAATTTTCTTTTATCATTTAGGACTTTTAAAAATTAAATTTGCTTTTCTAAGGTAAAAATTTGATAATTTAGTTTTTATGTCGCGTTTTTATATTCCCGTTAATGTTTCCGTACTTATTTCGTAATTACTTTAATTGTAGCTTTCCTTTGCATTGTTTTTTCATTTTCATTAGTAGATATAGAATCCAAAATTAAAATCTTGAATTATTCAAAATCTCGATCTCAAACGTCAACACGAAGTTCAATTCACGTCTCGCAGGAACAAAAACGACCCGGGAAATGACTAGAAAGGTTTCCTTTCGAAGTCGATGCTTCCGGAATTATATTTTATTATTTGTGAGATGGTTTGGTCGCATAGTGATTTGTCGATCGCCTATATAATATATATATAAAATACAATAACTAATTAGACTACGAACACAATTTTTGGGTGTCCGTTTCCTTGCGGGAGCTTTGTTGTACGAATATTAAGTTATCGTTTGAATTTGTTTTTTGAATAAGACCCTTCCTCGTGAAGTTATAATAATTTTTGTGAAATATTTTTAAATAAAAAAAGAAGGAAAGGAATATTATTATATAAAAATAATATAATATATATATAATATATATAAATTATATATATATATTTAATATATATATATATATATATATATAAATATATAAATATAAGTCAAATATTTAGCAATAATCAAATTACAAAAAAATTAAAAAACCAACCAAAAGAAATCGAGTTGTCATTTGTATAAACGCTCACCTTTTGATTACACACTATAAGACGGTATAAAGAGGGTCTATCCAGACAACAAGACACAATCGACCCGAAAGGAGAAGGTTATCTAATAGCTTCAAGCGCTTTCTCCCGCACCTTCCCTTCTTTGTGCGTATTCTAGAGAGCTACCGTGTTTAATTTGACTTCCGGTTACCAAAAATATTGTGTTTGTTTTTAATAAATAAATAAAAAATCTCAAAAATATTCTTCTTTATCTCCCAATGGTTTAATTTCTCATGAATCATCGACCCAAATCATCTTTTTCTTCTATGGAAGTACAAGTGATTAATATGGTGCCCCATGTACTACTTGTAGAGTGATGTGGGAACGACGACTCTAATATGGTTACATAATTGTCCATACACAAGTTTCCATTTTGTTTACAATCAGGTATCCGAGTTTCAATAAAAACCTTGATAAATTTTCATAAACCTTTACCAAGTTTTCCACTACAATAGACTTGATGTTGATGTGGGGGTCCTCATGCAGACTTTTGAAGTCAACCGATAGAATCAAAATTTCTTTCTATGAGGCCCAATTTTTTCTATAATTCTAAGTTCTTTACAGTTTTTGACCAATTCCAACCCCCGCAGTATCCCGTCATTCATCAACCTCGTCAGGAAATGAGTACGGAAATGTTGCTTGCTAAAGAGAAACTAATAAAACTTTGTACTGTCAGTACTAATTATAACTATCGGTACTAACTATTATTACTAACGGTACTAAGTTAGGAAAACATAATTCCTAACAAGCTAAGAAGAGTATTCTTACAGTTATGCAAACTTTGGAAGAAAAGCAGATTGATACAGAAAGTATGCAAGAATTTCTGCTTCAACTCTCTAAAGATTTACAAACTCTTGGTAATACTTCGAATAAACTAAAGCAGGAAGAGCATGATAGTTCTCAATATTGGAAGCCTACCGTTTACTATTCAGACGATGATGACGATTTCTACAGAGAGAGTATTAATGAAACTCCTCCATCAGATGCAATCACACCTGACTTACCAATTACGAACTCTCTCGTAATGGAGGATGAGCATCTTGACACTATTCCGGAAATGGATTCGGACGAAGAAATTGAGTCCAGTGTTAAGAACCTTAACCTAACCCCAAGTGAATCCGAGGATTTATCCGATTACGTAAGCGAGTGTGATTTGCCTTTTTGTGATAATTCTCCCAATTTTAACAATGATTCTGAGATTTTCTCTAATCCTCTCTTCGATTCTAATGCTGATTATACCTCTAGTGATGACGAGTCATCTTCTGAGGAAGATGTTCCGGTAGAAAATTTTAAAATTTACTCGAACCCTCTTCTCGAATTTGATGAAGAAATCTTTTCTAGTGAGATTAATCCGCTTTATAATGAGGTGTTAGAAGATCTCGATTCAATTCCACCGGGAAATGAAAATGATCACTTTAATGCTGAATCTGATTTAATAGAATCATTGCTTAATAAAGATACCGTGATAACTTTCCCTAAGATTGATTTCCTTCTCGAGGAGTTCGCCGGTGAGCTCGCTCTTATCAATCCAATTCCACCAGGAATTGCTGAAACCAACTTTGATCCGAAGGAAGATGTTAGTCTTATTAAGAAGTTATTATATGATAATTCATCTCCTCGACCTCCGAAAGAACTTAATTCTGAAATTTCTGATGCCATGATCGAATCAATCTCCTTATCTCCCATCCTCGTGAAGGATAGTGACTCTCTTATGAAGGAGATCGATATATTTCTTGCTGCGGATAACTCTATACCACCGGGTATTGATAGTGACGGCTATGACTTTAAAGAGGATAATCTTTTTCTTAAGTATGAGCCCGATCCGGGCAAGTTGACTAGAGTTGTTATGGAAGATATTTTTGGAGAACCTAGAGTTCATATGCCTAATGTTTTACCCACCCATCCTACCCTTTGTTAGGATCTGGACTTCACTCTTTCTAATGATTTCAGCGGATCCGATCTTGTAGTTTCTTTTCCTTCCAGAAATAGAAACAAGACTTTCGATTCGGGAATATCTATTAAAGTCCAATCCAAGAGATTTCTATCACTAAATAAATTTTCTATCTCATTCATCAGTGATCCTCTTTCTCTAGTGCTTAAAACTTTGCTTCTATTTTCATCCGAAATTAAGGACAAAGTTTTCAATCCTGGAATTCTTATTTCAAAAGAGGAGAAATCTCCTTATCTCTTATCTCATCGGGGCTTTAATGCTTTCAAGATCATTTATAATTTCCTTAATGAAAGCCCGATGATGATTTATGAAGGGGACATTCCTATTTGGGATGTCCCGTATCTCCATTTCTACCCTCCTTGACCAGCTCAAGTATAAGGGGTCGAGTCAAGCTCACGACCCAGATAACAAAAATAAAGCGCTTCTCGGGAGGCAACCCGTGTTTTTGTTTTCTTTCTATTTTCTAATAAGTGTGACGTGAGGAGGCTCGCCTCTTCCAATCTTGTGTATTTGTTGTCTGTAATGATTGACAGGATTCCCCAGATTATGAAGACTCTCGTGCTCGTGGTTTTGTCCAACACTCACTCAATCTTCATCCCTTTGCATGCTTATTTTGGGAATCCTATATCCTTGATCTTATTGACTAACGTTTAATCTTTGGCATAATTAATAAACGGCTTTAGATTTACGTGAGATTCCCTTTTATATTAGGAATATACTTTGGAATTAGTATGAGGGGGTTGGCAACCCCCACACATTGAGGATAATGTATCGTTCTAGTATGAGGGGGGAATCTAGCGATTTGATCCTACTTGCATTGTCTATGTCTTTCACGTAACCCCGTTTTACTAAGAAAATACAAAAAAGTGATTTTATGCCAAAATTTAAAAAATTTTGCAAAAATAAAATTAGTGTTTATCACACATGTTGACTTTCCGCTGGTGAGAATAAGAATAATTTTTGACTTGACCGAGCATGTTGAGCTCTAGCTTACTCCCTTAACCTTTATAAATGTATAAGCTTTTGCTAGTCTTTTATACAAGAAGCTTTAAAATGCGAATTCTAGCTCAAAAGGCCAAGATTTTGCAAGTTTCCATAAATGACTTTAAATATGCAAAGCTTAATTTTATTTGGCTAAGCATTCGCGGATCTTTTTATTAAAGATTTTAAATTTACGAAGAACGAGAAATGATAGAGTTAAATATAAGTTAGAATGCTAAGCAAGGATTAGTTGGAAATCTTAAAAGCTCATGAGTGATTTGTGGCTTTTTCTCCCAGTAGCTTCTAAAATGACTAATAATACGTGCTCTTTTTGAAAGACAAGTTAGAGTTTTATCACTCTTAAAAGTCCGTTAAGATCAACATTTTTAGAGTAAAAAGCTTTATCGATGAATTGATAAATAAGAGTTTTTGGTCAAAAATATGTTTTAATTTTCTAAAAAGAAATTTTCCCTGTATACGGTGTAAATATAAATGTTGCAAAAAAAATATGAATGATAAAAAAAATGAAATGATGTGGAAAATATAGTAATGTTGCTAGTATAGTTGCTTAATAAATAAAGGGAAAATGTTTTTTCTAAAATTTAAACATTCCTTTGAACTTAAACTTGTTAATCCCTACAAAACTTTGAAACCGGACGTTTGTTAATTCTGATCAGTATTCTCTGTGGGGTGTCAAAAGCCTGGGCACTTGACCGATGAGGTCGGGAGGTTCCGAGAAGAAAGTCACTCTAAAGGAATTAACTTACCTACAATGTCTTAATTTTGGAGGAATTAGCTTGCTTTGAGTTATAAACTTACTAAGTTTTACGAATTTTTTTTGTAAAGGGTTCAAAAGTCGGAGAGTCTTGACAAATTATTCTCTGAGGGGTGTCTAAAGCCCGGTCACTTAGCTGACGAGGTTAGGATGTACCGAGTAGAAATGTTGCTACATGGGACAATCTCACCTTTAAATTCATATAACTAAAAGTGGAACATGAAACTTGGAAAGGTTATAACTATCTAAAAACGTGGGTTGGATGGTCAAAATTCAAATTGAACACACACACTTTAATATATAATATCTGTCGGGAGGAAAAGTTTTACACAAATTGCAAATATGAGTAGCGTTAGCATCCCAACTTGTAATTAACAATGATTTCGTTTTAAGCTTAGTTTGGGAATAGGTGAAAAATCAAGGACGATGAATTTATCTTTCTAGGGCACCTTAGGATTGAGGTGTTTCTTATTCAGTGATCCAAAAAGTATGATAAATAATGGAAGTCAGGCATGTTGTATATAATGAAAAATAAGAAAAATATGTGTGCAAGAAAGAAAATGGTAAAAACGGGGGGTGTTTAAAAAACTAGTAATTTCTTAATCCCTTTTAATTTTACATTTTGCTACTTTTCAAGGTATTTAATTTAAGGGGGTTGAAATTTTTGGTTTTTTAAAACATGAATTTATTTCATTGCGTGAGGACACAACAATAGTTTAGTATGAGGGGTTTTGGTATGTGCTTAAATACACATACCTTTATCTAAATAAAACGAGCTTAAATAACCAAAAACGGACATAAAATGCCAAATATATGCGTGTTTTGTGTTATTTACTGTGCAGGTAACGGATATTCACAAAAAGCCAAAAACAAGGCAAAAACATGACAAAACCAAGCACGAGATTGGAAAGAGCGTGGAAACCAAAGCCAAAGGCGCATGCATCTTAGTGGGCCAACCCAACCCAAGTTAATGGACCGGATTAGCCCATTAACACAAAAGACTTAAGCTTAAATAACAAATAAACCCTAAAAAAACCCAAAACCAATTCCTTACCCAAACCGGCCCAAAACAAGCCCAAGTCCAAAGCCTTAACACCTCGTTTCCTTTAAACCATAAACCTTTTTACACCGTTAGTTCTCAGGGACTAACACCGCCAGTCCCTACACCCTTACACCGTTAGTCCCCAGACCCTAACACCCGTTATCTCTTTAACCCTGATATGTGAGAAATCACATATCCTTTCTATATCAAAAATGGCTTTAAAATGATCAAAATGTGCAAAAATATGCTTATATTTATGTATTTTGTTGTTTGTGAATGTGTAGGTACGGATAATGCAAAAATCACAAGAAAACAGTCAAAACCAGACAAACACGGACACGAGAACGGATAGAGTACACAAGAGCCGGGAGATTGCTATCAATGGTCAACACTTGGTCAACTATGGTCAACATGCTTAATGGCAAAATCCTTAAAATACCATAAAAACCCTTAATGTTAGATCATAATACAAAAATAGTCCCTAAACCCTAACACCGTTATCTCCTTTTTATTAAAGAGATAACGATTGTTATCTCTAATATAAACCCAAAACCACTTAAACCGGCCTATTTCTTTTATTAATATCCCAAGCCCAGGTCAAAGCCCACACCCACGGGTCAAACAAAAAGTAAGAAAAGAAGATAAGGGCAGGAAAGTCTATTTTTACTATTCATCGTCGTTCTCAACCAATTACCCTGCTAAAACAAAGGGTAATTCTCAATTAATGACGTGGCTAAAAGATTCGAGTGCTATGCTACATGTCAGCAAAAGGAAACGTCACCTAAGGCTCTCATTGGTCAGAACTAACAAAGGTAAGGACACGTTGGAAGCAAACTAACACAAAAGAGCGGGATTTTACACTAAAAACAAGCCAAAAGAAGTGCTTACTCCCAAAGAGTAGGATTGCCAGCTTGGCAATCCGTGTGCCTCTTATTGATCCTACGGCCAAAAATCAGAATCCAATGATTGAAGATATCCAATGGTCAAGATCAAAAGCTCAAGGGGAGCGTGTAAGAAGTCTGGAAGCTTCTCTCCCAGCCTATAAATACAAGGCCTCATCACTCACAGAAGGGCATCTTCTTTTCTTTTTCAGTTTTTAGTAGCTTAATGTTTAGCTTATTTTCATGTAATTTTCAGCTTATGGTTTTTAGCTAATTGTAATTTCCTTTTCAACACTTTGTACTCAATTCAGTTATTAATAAAAGTTTGTTTTTCATTTAAACTCTTTTGTCAATTCTGATTTTACTTTTATGCAAAATAATGGTTGATTAAGCTCTATTACTATTTCATAAGCTCATACTACTTTAAGCTACTAAAAGCTCTCTCAAATACTTGAATTCTAAATGGAATTGGATGGCTGCTTATAGAATTCAAGTGGTAATAGTGCTTGAGGGTCAAGCTTTAGGTTTAGAATAGGTATTTGGTAATAAGCTTAAGCTATAAGCTTAAGCAGCTTATATAAGCTCTATTAAGAGCAGACACCTCTGTTTAGCTGAGGTGGAGGTACACTTTCCTTTACATTTCTCTAAGTTCTTTGCTGTCTTTAATACTTTAAGCTTATCTGTTTGCTTACTAGCTTAATCTGCTTATCACTTGCTTATTTCTATTTTATCTAGCTTATTGATGTTTAATATAGTTGTTTTATGCTTATTGGTTTGCTTGTTAGTTTAAATTTCTGTTTTCAAGTTATTGTTTCAAATCTGTCATGAAAATCCAAAAATATTAGCTTAGATTGTTAGCTTATTTGTCCTGCTTATTAGTTTGCTTAGATCTGCTTATTATATCTGTTAGTTGCTAATTAATATCTGGTATTTAGAACTTTAGCCTTAAATCTCAGTTTCATAAGCTAAAGTATGGGTTTGATGAATTTAAAGGGGTGTTTGGATCAAACAGTTCTAACTTCAATTAGTACTGTTTGATGCCATTTAATCCTTTGGATTCATTTCAAATTACATAACTAGGTTTATGAGAATAGGACTTAGGATTCTAAATAGGTTATAATCAAGTAAGTTAGTAGTAGTTTAAAATCTGTTAGAATATAGTAAGTAGTTTAATCATTTTAAGCTTATTTGGTTTCTAGTTGTTATTATTGCCTTCTTTGCTCTTGTTTGAGTGTCTTAAAGTTGTTGAGACCAAGTTACTTAGCCTGCACTTGTGGTTTTGAGAGTTTTGGTTAAAATAGTTGTCAAATGCATCAGATAGGGAAAACAGCAAAAAGGCCTTTTTCTAGCTTAAAATTCAGTGGGTAAATTTAGAAATTAGGTCTTGATTTTCAGCACACAAGTAGTTTTTAGGTCAATCTTAATTAGCTTTAGCTTATTTTCTCTTTAAAAGATCATTAAGCTATCTGTTTTTAAGCTCAAAATAAGCATTTTGTCTTTTCTAAATAAAAAGAAACTCAGCAGGCACTAAGTCAAAAAGCCATTTTCACTTAGCTTTTTCTTTAAGTTTTTGATTTTCAAATTAGTTTTTAAAAGTTGTTTTAAGTAGATTTGAGGTCAAGCTTTTAGGATTTATAAGCTAGATTTCCATAATGTTCCATTTACTTAGTTTAAAATAAGCTTAAAAGTAGCTATTGTGTCAGTTTGGTAACCAGTTTTGAGATAAATGCTTAATTTGGATTTTACAGCTTATAGCTTTTATTTGTTGCTTATTTCTAGTCTATACTAGCTTATTAGGATAGGATTTAGCTGTTGATAGCTTAGTTAGTCTTGTTTTTAGCTTATTGAAGTTCTCTTCTTGTTGGTCAAGTAAAAAGCTCATAATCCTTTAAGTACTTACTGTCTGTTTTCAGCTCATTTTCCAGCTTATTTAGTGCTTTTCAAAAATAGTTGTTTTTATTAAAATTGCTTAATTTCAGCTTTTCTACAAGTTTGCTTTTTAAAGTTTTTCTAAAAATAAAAAAAAGGGAAGAAGGGAAATCCAGGGTGAGCAAGGCTCGAACCCTGGACCTCTACCTTCCTCAACCTTTATAAACGCCTCACCACACAACACACTCACCACTGCGCCCTTGGGACTTTTACGTCCAAGGGTGCATTTACTTTTCTTTTAAACACATTTTAATTTTCCCTTTTATAAAATAAGCCGTAGCTAGTTTTTGGCTTTTTAGGGCTTAATTTTTCAGCTTATTTTTAGTTCTTATTTTTATAAAATCCAGCACTACATTTTACACTTTTAGTAATTTTCTTAGAATTTTTAGGATTCATTTAGTATTTTTAATCATTTAATTTTGTTTAAAACTTAATAAATTCATAAAAAATAAAAAAATAATCAAAAAAATAAAATTCTTTTTTCTAAAATTTTCTTTTATCATAATCTAGCTTAGGTTTGAAATTTACTTCCGTAGGGTTAATATTTTGAAAGTTCAATTTTTAAAGAACGGGATTCGATCCCCGTTCTCGTTTTCTTCGTTTTTAGCTCAAATTAATCTCGGTTTAGAAATTCCTTAGCTTTTTACTTTTAAATAGTCATTTAGGATTAGAAAAAGTTTAGAAAAGCATTTAGGGTTTAATTTTAGTGTTTTTGCTTATTTGTCGTGTTTTATTTTATTTCCCGTTATCATTTTTTCGTAGTTAGATTTAATTGTGCCTTTATTTGCTCGCTATTAGGATTTTAGAAAACAGATCATCTTTGAACCAATTCAAGTCATTGTCCAAATAACAAACGACGTCTCAATTTCATAAATCTTTGGGAAAACGACCCTGTAATCACTTACCGTTTAAACGTGTAGTATTTTTGTAAGATTTTTCCTACTACCTTTGTCCTCAAGGGTAGTTTTGGAATTTTCTTTACTTTAGATATTATACGTATATTATAATTGAGAACAATCAATGGTGACGAAGTTAAGAAATGAAATCACCAATTTCCGTCAACGTCCCGATGAGTCGTTATTCGAAGCATGGGAACGTTATAAGCTTTCGATTGATCGTTGTCCTAATCACAACATGTTACCCGTCACTCAAATAGATACTTTCTATAACGGGTTAACTTTAAGACATCGTGATACCATCAATGTTGCTGCCGGCGGGACCTTTATGAAAAGGCGACCCGAAGAGTGTTATGATCTAATCGAAAATATGACCGCTCACCACAATGATTAGGATACTTCCGCTCAAAGGAGTGAGTCATCTAGTTCTATCACTTCTTCTTCCGATCCGGAAATTGTAGCACTTAAGGCTGAAATGGCAGAAATTAACAAAAATTTAATGAAAGTGCTTCAAATAAACCAACAAGTAAAAGCAGTTACTCCTAGCTGTGAAACTTGTGGTGGTCCACATGCTTATAATGATTGTCCAGCCACCGTTGGCCAAACTCAGAACGTATACGCTGCGGGAGCCTATAATCAAGGTGGTAATTCTTACCAACCTCAAGGTAACCGTAATCTGCTTAGCTATCATTCGGACAATTATCTCGGACCACCAGGGTTTAATCAGAATCAAAACCAAAGCAATCAAAATCAAAACTACCAAAATAGGAATCAAGGAAACAATCATAATCAGGGGAATAACCAAGGAAGAAACCAATTCTTCCAAGGAGCTAGTCATGTTCAAAACCCGCCTCCGGCTTATCAAGCACCGGCTCATCAAGCCCCGGGTTACCAAGCTCCGGTTCATCAAGCCCCGATTCCTCAACCGCAAGTTGTAACGAATGCCGAATTCTCGAACTACATGAAGGCAAATGATGCCATTTTGAAAAACATGCAAACCAACATGACTACATTGGCCAATTCTACTAATGATCTTAAGAATATGTTGGGTCAATTCATGAAAATGAATACCGCTTCTACCTCGGGATCGGGAACACTCCCTAGTAATACCATTACTAACCCGAGGGAAGATTTGAAAGGTATCACCACCCGAAGTGGTGTTGCTTATAAGGGACCCACGATTCCTACTACTGCTTCTCCTAAAGTAATGGAACGTGAAACCGAGGTGACAAAGGACACGGTGCCTCCTACTGATAACAGAAGTACCGAAGACGTCCAACCTCCGTTTGTCCAAGTTGAAACTCAAGTACCAAATTCTAAGCCCGTTGTTGCTCCCATTGTTGAGCCCGTTGAAGCTCCCGTTAGTGCTCCAAAGCCTAACCCAAAACCGTCAATTCTACATCCTTCTAGACTTAATGATCAAAAGCTCCGAGAAAAGGCTAATAACCAAATGGAGAAATTCTTCCAAATCTTCCAAGATTTGCATTTTGACATTAGCTTCGTGGATGCTCTCATTCTCATGCCTAAGTTTTCCTCGACCATTAAGGGTTTGTTAAGCAATAAAGAAAAATTGTTTGAATTGGCAAGAACTCCGTTGAATGAGCATTGCTCGGCGGTTCTCCTCAAAAAGTTACCTGAAAAACTTGGAGACCCCAGCAAGTTTCTCATCCCGTACGATTTTCCCGGAATGGATGTATGCTTAGCCTTGGCCGATCTTGGCGCTAGCATTAACCTCATGCCACTTTCCGTGTGAAAAAGCTTTCCCTTCCCGAACATACTCCTACTTGTATAACTTTCGAACTTGCGGACCGGTCAATTTCTCGACCGATCGGTGTCGCCGAAGATGTCTTCATAAAAGTGGAAAGTTCCATTTTCCGGCCTACTTTGTAGTCATTGACTTTGATGCCGATCCTCGAGTTCATCTAATTCTCAGAGATCTTTTTTAAAGACCGAACGTGCTTTGATTGATGTATATGCGGGAGAATTAACTCTTCGTGTTGGCAATAATGTCGTAACATTCAATCTTGATCAAACTTCGAGATACTCCTCTAATTATGATAATTCGGTTAACTGAATCGACATCATTGACGTTGCTTGTGAGGAGTATTCTCAAGAAATTCTTGGATTTTCCCTGAGTGGCAATCCCACTCCATCAACGGAACCAATTGTTTCTACCTCTTCTCCCACTCTTACTCCCTTCGGGGATAGTGATTTTCTTCTCGAAGAAACCGATGCTTTCCTAGCTATTGAAGATGAGCCAATTTCACAGGAAATTAATGACTCTTACTATGATTCAGAGGGAGACATTCTTCTTCTTGAAGAATTTCTTAATGATGATCCATCATCACCACCTCTCCCTCCACAAGAACTTAAAGTTGTTGAACCTAAAAATGAAAAATCTTCAATTGATGAACCACCTGAGGTCGAACTTATGGACTTACCACCTCATCTTTAATATGCATTTTTGGAGGGTACCGATAAATTACCCATCATAATTGCTAAAGACTTGAAAGATGAGGAGAAAGCCGCTCTCATAAAGGTTTTAAAGTCACACAAGCAAGCCATTTCTTGGCAACTTTCCGACATTAAGGGTATTAACCTGGAATTTTGTACACACAAGATTCTAATAGAGGATGACTTCAAACCAGCGGTCCAACACCAAAGAAGGGTCAATCATAAAATCCATGAGGTGATAAAAAAGGAGGTTCTTAAACTCCTTGATGCAGGATTAATTTACCCTATCTCGGACAGTCCTTGGGTAAGCCCCGTGCATTGTGTACCAAAAAAGGGTGGCTTTACCGTTGTTGAAAATGATGAAAACGAGTTAATTCCTACTCGATTGGTTACGGGATGACGTGTATGCATTGACTACCGAAAGTTAAATGACGCCACCCGTAAAGACCACTTTCCATTACCATTTATGGACCAAATGCTTGAGAGACTAGCGGGAAATAAATACTATTGTTTTCTCGATGGTTTCTCGGGTTACTTTCAAATTCCCATCGACCCTCAAGATCAAGAAAAAAACCACATTCACGTGTCCTTATGGAACGTTCGCCTACCGTCGCATGCCTTTTGGCTTATGCAATGCACCGGGCACGTTCCAAAGGTGTATGATGGCTATCTTTCACGATATGATCTTATGGAACGTTCGCCTATCGTCACATGCCTTTCGGCTTATGCAATGCACTGGGCACGTTCCAAAGGTGTATGGTGGCAGATGCTTAAACGGTGTGAAGACACCAATCTTTGTCTAAATTAGGAAAAGAGTCACTTTATGGTCAAAGAAGGAATTGTCCTTGGCCATAAGATTTCCAAGAACGAGATTGAGGTGGATAAGGCTAAAGTTGATGTTATTGCTAAGCTACCTCATCCCACCACCGTCAAAGGAATTCGGAGTTTTCTTGGTCACGCCGGGTTTTTTCGTAGATTTATTCAAGATTTCTCAAAAATAGCCCGGCCGATAACCCGTCTTCTTGAAAAAGATACTCCGTTCTTCTTCTCCAAAGAGTGTGTTGAAGCTTTTCAAACACTTAAGAAAAATATGACCGAAGCACCAATATTGGTTGCCCCCGATTAGGACCTACCTTTTGAGCTCATGTGTGACGCGAGTGATTTTGCAATAGGTGCAGTCTTGAGGCAACGAAAAACAAAACATTTCCAGCCTATACACTATGCAAGCAAAACTATGACCGATGCTCAAGCTTATTACACCACGACAGAGAAAGAATTACTTGCCGTGGTGTATGCTTTCGAGAAATTCCGGTCCTATTTAGTCTTGTCAAAAAGCATAGTGTATACGGATCATTAGGCTCTAAAATATCTTTTTGCAAAACAAGATGCAAAGCCAAGATTGCTCAGGTGGGTTCTCCTCCTTCAAGAATTTTATATCATCATCCATGATAAAAAAGGAGCCGAGAACCTCGCCGCCGACCATTTGTCCCGATTAGAGAATCCTCACCAAAGTGTGCTCGATAAAAAGGAAATAAATGAAACGTTTCCTCTCGAAACACTTAGTATGGTATCTTTTCGTGGTGATTCTAGTACCCCATGGTTTGTCGATTTTGCTAATTACCATGCGGGAAACTTTGTTGTGAAAGGGATGTCGTCCCAACAAAAGAACAAATTCTTCAAAGACGTGAAGCATTACTTTTGGGACGACCCCTATTTGTTCAAAATATGTGCGGATCAAGTCATTAATATTCTTAAGGTTTGCCACAATGGACCCACCGGGGCCCGAACTACACCGCTGAAAAGGTGTTTGACTCCGATTTTTATTGGCCCACAATCTATCGTGATGCCCATGACTTAGTCAAATCATGTGACTCTTGTCAACGTCACGGGAAAATCTCACAAAAAGATGAAATTCCCTAAAATGCCATCCAAGTTTGCGAGATTTTCGACGTTTGGGGTATCGATTTTATGGGACCGTTCTCGTCTCGAAATGGGTTAAAGCAAAAGCGCTCCCCACCAACGATGCCCGAGTTGTTGTTAAAATTTTAAAATCTCTCTTTGCTCGGTTTGGAACTCCCCACGCTATCATTAGTGATCGCGGTACGCACTTTTGCAATGACCAATTCTTAAAGGTCATGCTTAAGTACGGTGTCACTCACCGTCTTGCTACCGCGTATCACCCACAAACTAGTGGGCAAGTGGAAGTCTCCAACCGTGGTTTGAAAAGAATCTTGGAAAGGACCGTAGGCGAGAACCGTGCCTCTTGGTCGGATAAATTAGATGATGCACTATGGGCCTTCCGTACTGCTTTCAAAACACCCACCGGGTGTACTCCTTACAAGCTCGTGTACGGAAAGGCATGTTATCTACCGATCAAGCTCGAGCACAAAGCTTATTGGGACTTGAAGCATGCAAACTTTGACCTTAAGTCCTCGGGTGATCACCGGAAAGTTCAACTTAATGAATTAAATGAACTTCGTGATCAAGCCTACGAGAACTCTTTGATTTACAAAGAGAAGAAAAAGAAGATCCACGACTCCAAAATCAAGAACCCCGTTTTCAACGTTGGTGACCGAGTCCTTCTTTTTATTTCTTGATTGAAGATTTTCTCGGGTAAACTTAAAACCCGTTGGACCGGACCGTTCACCGTTGCCCAAGTTTTTCCTTATGGCACCGTCGAGTTATCTCAAACCAACGGGCCAAACTTCAAGGTGAACGACCATATACTTAAGCACTACTTTGGAGGGGACATACCAACCATGGTTGTCCCGGATCTCCAAACTTTCCCCAAGGACCTGAATTCGGGGACGGGTCAAGCTAAGTGACCTTAAACAAGCGCTTCGTGGGAGGCGACTGAGGCGACACTTGATTATCCTTATTTTCTTTCCTTTTTTCTAATAAGTGTGTTGTGTGAAGGCTCGCCATCTTCCTTTCTCGTGTGCTGGTGTTTTTGTGTTGATTAGTCCCAGGATTGTCCCGGATTGTTTGAAGCCTCTCGTGCTCATGGTTTTTTTTGTCCTATCGATCAACGATCTTCACATCTCAAACTTTATTTTGGGAATCCAATATCCAAATCTAATCGACTAACGTTTATCTTTAGCACACTTAACAAACGGCTTTAGAGTGACGTAGAGACCCTTCTTAAAACATTGAGGACAATGTTTAGTCCTAGTATGGGGGGGATCTATCTATTTGATTGTGCCTGCAGCCGTTGTTTTTACGTAATCTCGTTTTTACCACCAAAATACAAAAAAATTAAAAAAATTATATAATTCAAAAACAAAATAATGTGTTTTGTCCAACTAATTTTGACTTTCCTGAGCAGTGGGTAGAATAAGAATAAATTTTGATCTCGGATTCAAGCGTGTGTTGAGCTCTAGATTGTTTCCTTTACTTTTAGACTAAGTATTCCGCAGACGGAATCTATTTGATTAAAGTTTTTAAAATTTGCGAAGAACAAAAAATGATAGAGTTAATTATGAGTTAGATGCTAAACAAGGATTAGTTGGAAATCTTAAGAGCTCATAAGTGTGGTTTGTGGCTTTTTCTCCCATAAGCTCCTAAACCGGACTAATAAATCGTGCTCTTTTTCAAAAATTAATAATTAAATAACAATTTTTGAAGTTGGTTGATATCAATATTTTAAGTTCAAATTCTATACTTAAATTTTCTAATAAAGAAAAATTTCTCTTTTTCTTGGTAAAATATATAATAAAAATGGAAAAAAAAAAAGGAATAATAAAAAAATGAGTAATAATACATTAAATGTGGGCTAAATTAAAGTTTACTGCATCTTGCCGGTCACAACCGATATGTTTCTGTCTTCTTTAATAAAAAAATGAGTAATAATTATAAACTGTGGGCTGATAAAAGTTTGCTGCATCTTGCCGGCTCACAACCGATGTTGCAGCCTTCTAAAAGGTCGAGAATTTTATTAGTTTAATGGATGTGTAATTATATTAAGTGTAGTAAACGTGAATTAATAAATATAGGGAAAATCTCTTTTTCTTAAATTTAAATATGCTTTTGAACTAAGACTATTACATTTTAAGTTGTAATTTTATGTATATACGGGAAACTTAAGAGTTTTTGAAACCGAAGGTCCGTGAGTCTCGATATTAGTCTCTGTGGGGTGTCAAAAGCCTGGTCACTTAGCCGTAAGGTTGGGATGATCCGAGACGAAAGTCGCTACATGGGATGATCTCGCCTTCAAACTCATTATTCTCGGGTGGAACGTGATGCATAATTTTTTTTGCAAAACATTGATCCATGGTTGAAATTCGAAATGGCACATTCACATAAGATATAATAATTGTCGGGAGTGAAAAGTTTACAAGGTACAAGTATGAGTAGTGTTAGCATCTTAGCTCATATTTAACGGTGATTTCGTTTTTAAGCTTGGTTTGGGACGAGTGAAAAGTCGGAGACGATGAATTTATCCTTTTTGAGGCATTTTAGGATTGAAATGCATCTTGTTCTATAATCCCTAAAAGTTATGAAAATAACGAAAGTCAAACATGTTAGTTAGTTGCTTAAAAAGAAAAGTACAAAAAATGAGAAAAAGGAAAAATACAAAAATATGTGTAGGAATAAGTGTATATATATATATATATTTAAGAATGGTAAAAATAGGGCTTTTCAAAACTATTGATTCTTTAATTCCCCTTGATGAACACTTAGCTACTTTTCGAGGTAATTAATCGAGGGGAATTGAGATTCTTTATTTTCTTAAGTGTTTACTTATAGCATTGCGTGAGAACACGGCAATATCTTAGTATGGGGGATCTTGGTATGTGTTTAATTACACATACCTTTGATCATTAAAAACGGACTTAAATGACCAAAAACGTATCAAAAATACATTGTATTTGTATGTTTTCACTTATATTGTGCAAGTAACGGATATCTAAGAAAAGGACAAAAACGAAGCCAAAACGACAAAACCGAGCACGAGAACGGAAAGAGCGTGAAGAAAAAGTCAAAGTCAACCAAAGTCAACCCCGACAAAGTCAAAGGTCAAAGCCGAAGCCGAAACTGAAGAAATACTTAATGGGCCCACCCGTACCCATCTAATGGGCCGGGGCAGCCCATTAAGCATTTATATGAAGCTTACATATGTTTTGAAGACCAAATAAGCCCAAAACCCCTTTCTATATTACACGGCCTAATCCTAAGCCCAAACCCTTAAACCATTAACACTTAACAACCCTACACTACCACTGTTGAGTTTGTAACACCATTAGTCCTTTAGGGACTGTGGGTGCAAACACACCGTATAAACTCAAGGGCTGAAATTGCCAACTCCCCTAACTTTATATCACCACAAGGACTAGCCGTGTAATACAACTATACAAGATAAGGGGCCAAAGCTGTCAAAACTTCAAACCTTCACCCCTGCATTTACCAAAAACAGATATACAAAAACAGAACAATACCCATTTCCTGCTCATAAGAGGCTCCTCTTTTACCGTCATAATTGGTTTGATAATATCAGCTTCCTCCCTAGTTAAAACAATCATAAAATCTTCCAAATTACTATCATTGTCTCCACTTATTTCAGTTATGGCAGGTTGTGTTGGAAACTTTACAATTTCCTCATCAAAACATGGCACCACTAGGTGTTGTTCTTCTGGTCTTGATCCATCATCACAATCTTTAGTGACAAAGATTTATGATTTAGGATTTGATAGTAACGTGCCCACAACAACAAACACATAATCGACTCCCCGTTGAGTGTGAGGAAGCCCAACCATAAAATTCATCGACATATCAACCCAAGGACTCTCAGGTACGGGCAAGGGCATATAAAGACTTGTATTTGGTGCGTTACCCTTTCCTTCTTGACACACGACACATCTCTTTACGAAAGCTCCAACATCCATTTTTAATTGAGGCCAAGAAAATCGACTTTCTACACTCGCAATGGTCTTATCTCGGCCTAAATGTGCACTCAATCCTCCCACATGTATCTCCTTAATCAATTGACTCCTAAGAAAGGTCTTAGGAATACACAAACGATTACCTTTAAACAAATAATCGCCAAGTAAAATAAACTCACCCCGATGTTGGTTGGTTTCGAGCTCCATCCAAGTGTTACTAAGATCTTCATCACTTGCGTACAACTCCTTGATTGAATTGAAACCCAAAACCTCATTACTAATTGACACCAATAAAGTGGTCTTTCTACTCAAATCAATTTGGTGTTGAATATTCCTCAATGGTGGCAAAGCGTTTGGTGCATCATCCGTCACAATCTTGCCAAATTCAGCTAGTAAGGGTTTAACTACCGCATGTATTGTAACATTTCTCATTTTCGTGTCATGGTACGACTCCATTAATGATCACAATTTGTTTTAGTCCGATACGCGTTTACTTTTAATATTTACTTTTAAGGTAAATCGCATAGACTAAAAATAATCAATGAATGAAATGGGTCATCCGAAAAAATATTAAGATTTACATTAACCAAAGTAAGAAATATTATTACGACACAATTATGAACTTTGCGTATTTTATAATTATTGGCCACGTAAAACGGGTACGTGTCACGATAAAATACATGTGAACACCCCCCTTAAATACCTAACTTACCTAGACCCAAAACCAATACCCACTTTTAAAAACCTTAACCCACCAAAATTAAATAAATTTTGTGTACAAAGGTCACTAGGGGCCGGCTAACAAGGAAACCACATCAAAATCCCTTGAAATCTTCTTAGTACCTCTTAAATGTACATGTACATCTTGTGTTTAATTAAGACAAGTACCTATGGTCTCCTAATGACTAATTACCCAATGGTTAATACCCATTTCTTGCCCTTGACTTTCCTAGCCACGGTTAACAAGGGAAGAGAACACACAAGCCATAAGATTTCATATATCTTAACAAATCTTGTACCAAAATCCTCTAATTAGATAGAACTGTAACTTAGTGGTTTACTAATCAGGTGCAACTAACTAAAAACTACAAAACCACACTTAAGAGGGCACGGTTTGGTTTGTGTAGGACTAGGAAATGAGTAACTAGTTATTTGTCTATAAATACACACTCATAAGCTCACTTGATACATTTCCAAGACTCTTAAACCCTCTCCAAGATAAGCCACACTCGTCTACCCTCTTTTACATTCGGGTCTACTATAACCAAACCCAAACACGAGACCACAAGAAGATCTACAAGCTAAGGTTGGGTTACAAATTTGGAAAGCCTTTGAAGGCTAGGGTTTGTCGGGTTTTCGGTTGCTCACTCTTCCTACTCGACATCCATTTCATCTTAGGACTCTTTGTAAGTGAACCCTAACTCCGACCACTCCTTGATATTAGTTTCTTTTTTTCTATATCGTGACATGAAAGACACGTCGAAAGTGGTGGTGTGACCCAAACACGATGAAGCATGCGGGGTTCACACCATGCATGTACACATGCGCATGAAACCATATGGTTCATGAGTGGCTTGACATCACCCACTTATCATCCTGGCTCACAATATGACTAGGGTCATGTTTGGTTTATATGTTGCACGTAAAAGAGAACTGAAACATGCATGGGATCAACCATCATTGCCGCGAATTGAAAATATGTCCGTGGAACGCGTATGTGATAAGTTGCGTATGTGTATGAGTTGCCATAGTCAAAACGTGCGTAGTAAATGTTCCGAAAACTTGAACGTGACTTCCATGAATTATAGAACTTACAAATCACTTGAAAACTCGACACTAAGCCTTATAAACATAGTTGCTTTGCTAAGAAATATCAACGGGCCACAATGGGCCATGTATAAACCAACCGAACCCTTAATGGGCCTTCAAACCCATTAACGGGCCCAACGTAAACGGATAAGCTCACAATAAGCTTGGACCGCTTATTGGTGGCCTTATGAGTACTCAATGAGCTTATTGAACCTTAATGTAATTAATGGACTCAAAAGGAAATAACCTAAAAGCCTAGGAGGACTATCGGGTCTCGTTTAGGCCTAATAGGCCCAACAGTAGGCTTATTAGCTTATCGAATAAGCTAAATAAGCAAACTGACCTTCTATGTGCTTAACGGACTAAAACAAAGTTATTGGACCTCAATGGGCCGAACCAAATGGATTTAAAACCTTTCGGGCCATTAATGGGCCCGAAAGCCCATTAACAAGTGCTTATTGGCTTATTTCAATAAGCTGAAACCAAGACAGATTAAACTGAGTTAAAACGTATAGGAAATAAGCTAAAGAGCCAAGGGAAACCTAAAAGGGTGTATCGGGTTTAAGCTATTGGGCTTACGGGCCCAATAAGCTCAAAATAAGCCATAATAAGCTCCCCGAGCTTATTCTAAGCTTATCAGACCCTGCTGAGCTTATTGGAACCTTTTGAACTTATTAAAATCATTTTGGACCTTTAAAACGCTAAACGGACCTTAACGGGCCCAATGAGGCCCGTTAAGCCAAAAATAAGCTCGATGAGCTTATTAATAAGCCAAACCGAATATTGTAGCTTAAATAAGCTTAACAAAGGCCTTAGTACTTTTTAAAACTAAAACGGACCTTTAGAACACTTAATGGACCTTAATGGGCCCAATAAGGCCCATTAAGCCATAATAAGCTCGTTAGAGCTTATTTATAAGCTATGGCGGCTTATATGGTTTATTTTGACATAATTAAACATATTGCCACTTGGTGGGATTTAATTGGAGTAAAAATGCAATTTTTACAAAGCCGGAGGACTAAAAGTGTAAATTTACAAACTATAGGGGAAAAACTGTCAATTATCAAAGTTGACAAGTCCAGGGACTATTTTTGTCAATTCTGGAAACTTAGGGGCTGTCTCAAACTTAGAAGGACTTAAAATGTAAACTTGAAAAGTTTAGGGACTAAAAGTGTAATTAATGAAACTTGGGGGTTTAAAATGTAAATAAAGTATATTTATAAACCCAGGGGCTGTTTTGTATTTATAGGAAACTTAAGGGTATAATTGTGAAACAAAAGTGAATAAATAAAACACTTAACGAGTCGGTCGAACATTAAGATATTCGGACAGTAAACGGGTTTAATAACAAGTTAATAAATAAGTATATTTATTAATAATGATTTCGCGTTTCTCGAGAACCATAGATATTGTAAATACAATAACCATGTGCACCACACACAAGTGATAACAGTATATATAAACATAAAATGGAATTTAGTTTATACAATGAGTCGTTAGCTTAAATGTGTAAACTAAGACTTGACCGTACTTACTTAGGTACTTGACGGTGTGATTCATTGCTTACTTGGATAATTATTATCATTCAGAGAACTACCTGCTAAGGTGAGTTCATAGCCCCATGTTTTAATGTTATTTAAATGATTTACATCTTTGGGGTGAGAACATGCTTTGTTTTACAAATTGGACGCAAGTGTACATTTTATACAACGATCACGTGTTTGCCTAAGTAGCGATAACCCATTGAGCCCTTTATCATGAACTGTTAGTTGCATAGTTGTAGTTGGGAACTGCATTGTGTGAGCGCGAATGTTATTGATAGATCTATTTGGGATTGACGATCCCCGTTCGGGTGATTAGCTATCACCGGGAACGAACGTTATAGCATGTCGAAGATTGGGATGTGTCGGGTTAGAACATCATTCACGGGCATTCATTGGCAATATGTTGCATTCATACATGTCGAGCTTCAGTGTCATGAGCTTAGGAAAAGGATAACGTATTCACTTTTATGATGTTTGCATGTAGTTGCTAAATCATACACTTGGAATCTTGCAGGTCCTACATTGATTTACTTAAACCTATGAATTTCACCAACTTTTATGTTGATGTTCTTAAGCATGTTTTCAGGTCGTCAATAAGGCACGAGGTGCGAAGATACATTGGAAGTCAATAATTGAAGAGTCAACACTTAAGATTTGGGGTCTTATTACATTTTGGGAAAATTGTTATAAACCAGAATCTTTATGCATATTGTTGAACAAATTGAAGCCATGGGCTTATGTAACAAACAAGTATTTTGTTAATCCAATGTATCTTTGTTTTTCAAATGACACGTTTAGTAGTCGTTCTTAGAATCTTGTGCTATTGATCCAAAAATGTAACGCCCTCGGATATTCAACATTCCGCTGCGTTACAAGTATCCCTTAATCGCTTTCTAGACTCATTATATAACAACCCGTATTTTTCTAGTATTTTCATCAATGTAATATCTACTTACTATATTAAGTACAACCTTTTCACGGGAATATTTTTCGTTTTTATTCCATTCCATTATGTAACCTAGTTTACATTTCTAAAGTAAACGAGCTTACGCAATCTCTATCAATGTCATTCTATCTATGTTTACATCATGTAAACATCCTAATATATCAAGTCTATATCTTAATATCATTTTTTACCAAGTACATTATCCATTTAACGTACTTTTCAAAACGTTATATCAAAACAAGCATTAAACGTTAACGTTTATATCAAAACCCTAATTATATGTAATGTATACATATAAAATGAATGTACAAGCCTTTAAAGCATGTGTACAAGTATCATAGCACAACATTTGAATATCTTTTCCCTCCTAAATCAAGTTACAACTTTCTAAAGCTCAATGTACAAGTCAATAATGCAAGAAAGTCAAACTAGGTCATTTTACCTCCAAATTCATTTTAGTTTCTTACTACCACTTTAACACAAGGTACAAGCACTTAATGCATGACTTCTAAACCCTAAACCTAATCCCTAAATCATTCTAAAACCTAATCTAAAACCCTAAACCCTAAACGAAACCCTAAAACCCTAATTTTACTTTAAACCTAAAACTAAACCCTAAACCTTAAAACTAAGCCCTAAACCTTAATCCTAAACCCTAAACCTTAATCCTAACACTAATCCTAAACTCTAAACTATCTTAAACCCTAACCCTAACTCGAATTAAAACCAAAAATCCTAACCCGAAACCCTAAACCAAACCCGACAACCTTTTTCTTCATTTTTACCCATTTTTAAGCAACCAAGCACCTCAAGCACCTCTATGACATCACCAAGCAGCCACCCAAGTAGCTTACAAGCACCTCTATCACCACCCTTAAGCACCAAGTTTGGCCTTGTCACCTACTTGTCCTCCATTGTATACGAAAGCACCACAACACCCTCCACCTTGCATTGATAGACTCCATAGCTTCCATGAATCATCTATAGCCCTCCTTAATCACCACTCTATATCTCTTGACACCTTTCATAGCTAAAACTTAGGCACCAAGGGTGTTTCAACCCTATAAATAGCCGAAACATGCATACATTTCAAATCACACCTCAAAACTTCAATACATACACAAATAGAGTTCTAGCTCAGCCAAGGAAGAAGTATAAGATCCCTAAGCTCAGAATAGAAGCCAAGAATCAAGAAAAAGGAGCCCTTGAAGTCGTTACTAAGCGTACGAACCCGAAAAACCCATTTCGACCCATTTTAGCTCAAGTAAGCCTAAGATCTTGTTCCATAAACTTATAATTTGTATTAGAATGTTCATAATACTCTTAATATCATATATAAACTCTTGTTTGAAGCTTTGAATCCTCAAACCCATGTGTTTTTTATTAAAACCCTAAAAACGACCCGTTTTGATTTTCTAGCTAACGAATCCTTTTTCTAAACTTTTGTTACATTAGAACATCTTATTTTAGCTTATTCTAATAAGCTATAACCTGCAAATATCATTTGGAATCCTAAAATAAGCTTGCATGGCTTTTTGGACTTGATTTGTAAATTATTTCCATGCAAGGGGTATATATCGTAACTTTTTGAAATTTATAACTAAAGGGGCTGAAATGTCATTATTCTAAAGTTATAACTATAAGGACCTATTTTGCCAAATTTTAAAGTTAAAGGTTTAAATTATATATACTTTATATATAAAGGACTAAAGTTGTAAAAATTTATAAACCAAGGGTATATAGTGCTAATTTTGCAAACTTAAAAATATAAAACATAATATTTTTATATAAATTATAAAAAATATATATTAATATTATAAAACTCAATTTTATTAAAACCCGACATATTTAATTGTTATTTATCAAAGAAATCGACTCATATATTTCGTTAAAATAATTAACACAATATATATCATCAACTAATCTTTTGAAAAAACTAAAATCTTATCGTATCACGTACTAGGGAGTTTCATGTATGGAGTTCCATTTGAGTATTTGTTTTGACGAGTTTGTTGGGTTTACGATTTAAAGTGCCCTGGCTCCTCAAACAATACTACATGGCCTCTGGATTCTGATAGCCCGAACAGTGATACAATATTTCCATAAATTGATAAATCAAACATGTACGTTAAACATCATGAAGTTTTGAAACATAAACCATCACACTAAGACTTGACATATTACTTCAGGTTGCGTGACAAAGCCGTTACTTTCACTTGATATACTTTTGCCATCAATCAGATTTCCATGTACTGTTAAGGTGAGTTCATAGCCTCGCATTTCAATCTTTTGAATGTTTTATAAACCCGCGAGGGGGATACATGCTCAATTGTTTTTAATATACACAAGTACTTAAAACCGATATTGTGAAGTTCATAGCCTCGCCTTTACTTATTTACATGTTTTTAATAAACCCGCGAGGGGGATACATGCTTGTTTTATAACAAAAAAAACACAGTGGATTTTGATAATATGATTTTGGTTTCATCACTGAGAATAGTCTCATCTTTATAAGTTTTTTAAAACCCTTGGGGATTCATGCTATCAACTATGAATACAAGTTTTTCTAACTATATGTTATCCTGATATAATAAGCCTAAGTACCTCCATTATCCCATAAGATATCCCAGTCCTCTCTGTTGAATTAATAGCTCCCAGTATCTCTTTGGGTAATAGCTCCCAGTATCTCTCTTTGGGTAGTAGCTCCTAGTATCTCTTTGGGTAGTAGCTCCTAGTATCTCTTTGGGTAGTAGCTCCCAGTATGTCTTCGGATAGAGGCTCCCGGTTCTATTAAAATATGTGATTCATGAGCTTAGGGTAATAATACTGTTTTCCATGATAATACTATTTTCCATGATAATTGTACTCATTGTAATTATTACACTTATGGGTGTATAACAACGTAACCCACTATTAAACTTGTACTCAACTATTATAACTAAAAACCTATGAATCTCACTCAACCTTTATGTTGACCCTTTTAGCATGTTTAACTCAGGTAATTGAGCAACTTATGGCACGGACTTGAAGATGGCTAAATTGTTGTCATTCAAACTTTATGTTTCTAGATTTTGGGACCTGTCTCCGTTTGTAAAACTCTGATTTATTGAATGATAACTAAATTTTACAAAATGTCTCTTTTGAGTCATTTTCTATGATTATGTCTATTGATCCATGAAGTAATACCCCAGATTTGCTTCCGCTGCTATATGTAAAAAATAGGGGTGTTACACATTATGAGAAGAAGTTGTATTTACTCACTCATACTGACAAACACTTAGGCTATGTTTATATCTAAATAGGGGGAGATTTTTGGGCCATTCATTGCCCACTGATATTTCACTTAGGATTTGAATACAAAATAACCTAAGTGTAAATATCCTTTAACAATTCAAGGTTACTGAGTGAATAGTCGCTCAATAAGTTACCTTTAAAATGCTCAGTCTGAGTCTATAAGAAAGACTCTAGCATTCAATGAGGCAGTACTCAGTGAATGAAGCCTGAGCCAAAGAAGAAGGTGATGGGTTCAGTGAGTTGTGGCAATAGACTCACTGAGCCCCATACGATCTCCAACAACAAGAAGACCCCGAAGACAAGAGACTAAAGAATAGGCGGGATAGTTTAAAAGTATACAAGTCCAAGCTCTTATCTCTTGAAGTTAACTTATCCTGAAAAGGGTATAAGACAAGTTCAGTGTCAAGACTAAACTTAGAAAGAGCATTTAATAGAAATTGTAATAAAGACAAAGGGTACAAATGTACTAGCCTATTAGAATTGGGATTAGTACTTATCACCCATGTGGGTGTGACCCTACCTAGGTAGTACAAATAGAACTCTTGTAATGGGTAGATGGTAAGTTTGTGCATTCAAAGTCGTAACTTTCACAAACACACATCTACTCCTCCAAATCTACTAAGTCCATGAGTAAGGTCAGTTGGTTAGCATAGTAGTTATCTTTGCATAACACTTTAGGTTTATGCAAAGTTATTAGTGAGGAGATCACACACACACATTGTCATTCAATCCCCATTGTAGTTCCGCATACAATGAGGTATAATTCTTAATAAAAAGAGTTAAATGTTGAAAAGTAATTTTTATGTCTTATACTTATTAGTTATATTTACGTACACAAATCTTTTCAAAGAACTAATTGTTTACTTTACTTGCTAGCCATGAGTTAGTTAATGATAACTTTGTAGTTATTGTTCACTAACTAAGTGGGAACAATAGTAGACATCACTACTAAGACCATAAGGCCACAGCCTAGGAGCACTACAAAGAATGATTGGGTCCCTTCTGCATCTAAGAGTAGTTGCATCAAGAATAAAGAAGTTGAAGTAGAAGAACACCATAGCAATTTACTGCTTTCTAAGAATAAGAAACATATGTCATCTGAATGTAATAACGTTAAGCTTGCTATTCATAATGATAAATCTGAAGTTGTTTGTGCTATATGTAAGCAATGTTTAATTACTTCTAATCATGATGTCTATGTGCTTAAATATATGAATGGCATGAATTCTTGTGCTGATATACATAGTGCTAATGTTTCAAATATTGCAAACCAAAAGGAACATAAGCCTCTGGCTAAGAAACCTAAAAAGGTAGGGTCCAAAGAAAGACTTGCTTCACCTAAGCCTAAGAAACCTAGAAAATTCCTTACGTGGTCACCAACTGGAAGAATTTTTGACCTTAAAGGAAAAATAATCGCATCCAGTGAATCTGAGTGTCAATCTAACTGCTCAAATGGTAATAATGCATGTACTTCTAACCATCAGGAACCTACAATCAAATGGTTTCCAAATTCCACTTCTTTTCTTGGCAAGTTATCCAAATTTGTTTATGGTGCATCAACTCGGGTTGTTCCAAGCATATGACCGAAAATCTAAAGCTTCTCATCAATTTCATCTGAAGTTTTTGGGAACTGTCTGCTTTGGAAATGATCATGTTGCTACAATTCTGGGTTATGGTGATCTTCAATGGGGAAATATATTGATCACCAGGTTTTATTTTGTTGAAGGCTTAGGGCACAACCTATTCTCGGTTGGACAGTTTTGTGATTCAGATCTAGAGGTCACTTTCAGAAGGAACGCTTGTTTCATCAGAAATCTCGAAGGAGTTGATTTGTTAAAAGGAAATCGCACAAAAAATCTTTACACTATCAATCTTCATGAAATGGCATTTGCATCTCTAATTTGCCTCATCGCCCGTGCTACTTCTACCAAGTCATGGTTATGGCATCAACGGTTATCCCACCTCAAATTCGACACCATAAATGACCTTGCTAAAAATGATCTCGTCACCGGTCTTCCAAAATTCAAATATCATAAAGAACATCTTTATCCCTCATGTGAGCAAGGAAAAAGCAAAAAGGCATCTCACCCACCTAAACCTGTTCCTAATTCTAAGCAGAGATTACACCTTCTTCATATGGATTTATATTTATAGGAACCAAGAATCACTTTCACTTCACCATGATGACCAAAAAAATAGAAAGATGATAATGAAGAAAAGTAAAGAGAAGTTAGAGAGAGAAACAAGAGAGAAAAGAATGAGATGGTTGATTACAAGTGTGTGAAAAAAAAATAAGACCAACACCCTCTCCACACTTGGAGAGAGGTATTTATACTTAAATCATAGGCTGGCCTTCTTGGGTTTTGTTGGGCCGAATGGTGTTTGATCATGGGCCAGGCTTGGGTCTTGTGGGCTTAAGCCCATAACTCTTATACAAGTAGATTAAATAAACAAGCCCGATACCCGTAACTAGCCTATTACAACATTTAATAAATAAAGACCAAGCTTCCATGATTCGTAGCCGAGCTTCCTTGTTCGACTTAATATTTTAAGGCTAACAATCTCCCTCAAAGCGAGGCTTCCTACGGATTCTAAGCTTCCAAGTTCACAAACATACTTTAAGGCTAACAATCTCCCCTAATGTGTGGTCTTTGAACTCTCGAGGTGAGATCTTGAATCTTGCTTCCTTGAACTTGTTAAGATTGCTTTGTCGTTAAGTTCTTGAATATTTGATCTTTATTATGTTGTAGGCTTATTCCTTCATGCTGTGTGATCTTTGATATTTAGCCTTTATCATTGTCTTTCGACTTCGTCTTTGATTCCGAGATCTCTAAATCTTTTGCTTGTTTGTATTGATCGTCTTTGCCACCTTGCGATCTTGTGTCTTGACCAACATGGTCATACTTTGAATCTTCTTGAAAGCTCTCTAATAATCTCCTCTAAAGCTTGGTTTCTGAGGAGTTATCTTTAATATCAGATTTTGAAGAAGTCTTTGTCTTTAATTCTTAAGCTTTCTTGATTCTTAAATCTTGATAGTTATAGTATGTCTTTGTAGTTTGAGCATGAGCATGTGGTAATGAATCTGACTTCAGTTGGAATGGGATACCGCCACCATCGTATAACCTGCAAGTTTACGTTAGTGATAATTAACAGATATGGATGAGAGTGTCTTTGTCACTTCGTCAAATAAGGTTGCAATAACCATGGTTCCCCGTTAATTAGTATAAATACTGCTTGTGATCAGATAGAATTCAGATGAATCTTCTTGATAGGGTTTCACAACTACACTAGCCGTTCTTGTTACTGGAGCATCTCAAAGCAGACAACACGGTAATAGTGAATCAGATAGTTACTATCTTTCTGATTAAACTGTCAATTCATTTTACTGGACCAAATCGATATCCATTTGACACAAGCTTGATTCATATAGAATCCCACAAGTCACCTACCAAGAGCTTGTTTGATGTTGGCTCAAGTAGAATTTCCATCTTCACGGTGAATACTTAAGTATCACTCAGATGTTTTGGCAAAATCACAAGGATAATGCGTAGTACTCTTGTTAACAGCTTATGAACTTGATGATGTTCAACAAGTGTTTGTAATGGAAAGTGTCCTAATGAGATTTATTTTATTGATCTTTTGGCTCTAGACTCGATTAGTGCGATTTGGTTTTAGTACTCGAAGGCTGGAGCAGACTGCCACCTATTAAATATCAACTAACTCGGAGTGAGAAAGTTAATAGAAGTCGTGTGTATCATCATGATAAATGAGATAAGTTTCTGTTGAGAGAAACTTAAATGGCTGGGGAGGGTTGTGCATTGTATCACTGGGTCCATGATGTCATTCTTCAATATCAGAATTCATCTTTGTGAAAACCGATAGATTATGTATTGACTCAGTTTCTGCCTAAGTTGTGTGGAGGGCTGCTTTGTTTTACCCTTTATCCATACATTTCTTTTTAATGCTTCAACCTCTTCAATGCTTACCAAGACTTCATTACTAACACCTTGTTGTGATTGTTTCAGTGTTAGCTCAATCTTAGTCGGCATTATTCCCTTATACTCATTCATCTCCAATTATACCTAAGGACTGCTATTTATAACTATGGAATATCCTTGGGTAGATCCCTCCGGTTCTGGTTGGATCATAGGACTAATACCTAACCTAACCACCTTATAACTTCAGAATCGTCATGAATTAAGATGTTGTTGGGTATGAGATCATAACCATAAAATCTTTTTTGAAAAGTATAAAGCACTGTGAGTCGTTTAGATCACTTATTATTTTCAAGATCACATTTTAATTACATTTCTCCCATTATTTTAAATACTAATACACTTAGTTTTTGAAATACCATGTGATTAAATTTGTCAAGAAAAACCTGTGGGAAAAATATTATTAGCATGAATTATATGGAACTTTAACTTGCTCCCCCTCAATTTTACATATGTTTGACACCAAAAAAATGATACCAAGTTGTAAAATGAATATAAAATTAAGGGTTAGCATTGTTGAGCATACAATTTTAAAAGATTATGAATTGTCATTGAAAAATTATTAAAAAATTATGCTCAACCACTAAATCATCTTATAACATACAATCTATTGAGTAGTCATTATTATTACTGATTTGTTATTAAGAGATTTTTATACCATGTTGAATACATAAGAATTGACATGTGATGTATCCAACAACACTAAAACTTTATTTTTCAAAAAACTCCCCCTCAAACATTGACTCATTTTGAAAATAACACCAAATGTAGAAGATTTGTCTTGTCATAACTTTATGAGGGATGGAGTGTTGAACACATAATTTTAAAAGATTTTGAATCGTTAGTGAGAAATTCTTGAAAAATTGTGTTTAACTTTTTGAAAAACATCATGTTAGAAGACTTCTCTTCTAACGCTAAGGATAAGTGCACTAAAACGTACACTCTCCTTTGTCGTTTGGGTCCGAGTTGCAATCTAAGAGCAATTACAAGTCATAAAGAAAAATAGAAATGACATGTTTTGAAAGCATTTGAAACTCTTGCTCGAACTTCATTTACACGCCCGTGTCGATGTTAATCAACATTTCTAGGTACGTAAATGTTATTGATTCCAAGAGACATGTCGAGAAGATTCTTTTTGTGAAACATTTTCTGATTTTTTGATTTTGTATTTTCTTTTTGAAATTTTATATTTTTGTATTTTGCTTTTTGAAAAATATTTACAAGTCGATGTTTGAAGAATATATTAAGCATATTCATTTGCCAGAACCTCCAATTCTGCTAGATTCAAACATCTCATACCAATTCGTCTGACAAGATACTGAAACCTATCTTCGGGTAAGGCTTTAGTAAACATATCAGCTAATTGGTATTCAGTTCTGACAAAGTACAATTCAATTATATCGTTTTTAACCTGTTCCTTGATGAAATGATATCGAGTATAGATGTGCTTGGTATGGGAGTGTTGCACAGGGTTGCATGAGATTGTTATGGCTGACTAAGAGTCGCAATACAATAGTATTTTGTTATAGTTGAAGCTATAATCCTTAAGCTGCGTCCTCATCCACATTACTTGAGCACAACTTGCAGATAATGTCACGTACTCTGCCTCTGCTGATGACATTGTAGTACAGTCCTGCTTCTTTAACATCTAGCTGACTAATTTATCACCTAGGATATGTATTCCTCTAGAAGTGCTTTTACGCGTATCAAGATATCCGGCATGGTCGACATCTGAAAAAGCTGTTAGTTCAAAGCCAGAATCCTTCGGATACCAGAGTCCCATGTTAATGGTACCCCTTAAGTATCGAAAGATCCTTTTAACCTCTTTGAGATGTTTTTCAGTCTGTCGTGCTTGATAACATGCACAATAACACACTGCTTGCACTATATCTTGTCTACTAGATGTCAGATACATGAGTGACCCGATTTTACTACGGTAGTCAGTTTGGTCTACAAGTTTTCCACTCAGGTCTACATCTAATTTAGGTTTCGTAGCCATTGGTGTACCAATGCTTTGACCTTTTTCCATACCATGTTTTTAAGTATCTCTAAAGAGTACTTGGCCTGATTGATAAAGATACCTCGTAGGGTTTGGTGGATCTGAAGTCATAAAAAGAATTTCATTTCCCCCATTAAGGACATCTCAAATCTGTTGTGCATTAATTTTTCAAATCGTTTAGAAAATTTAGGGTTTGTAGACCCAAAAATAATGTCGTCGACGTAAATTTACACAAGTAGAATGTCCTCCCCGTATCTTATCGTGAATAGAGTAGGGTCAATTGTACCTTTAGTAAAACCTTTGGACATCAGGAAATTTTAGAGTTCATCATACCAGGCTCTCGGAGCTTGCTTCAATCCATATAGAGCTTTCCTTAAGCGGTAAACCTTTTCTGGATGATCAGGATCAACGAACCCATCTGGTTGTGCAACATAAACCTTGTTGATCCCAATAGAATAGATCTTTAATCCCTTAGCTTGTATAAGGTATAGTTATGCAAGATAAATCTAACACAACTATAGTAGAAACTTTGATTGTGAATATCAAAGACTATGCGGAATCTAGTCAATGATACTAAGAAGAATTTCAATGAAACAATAATGAACAAGATCAATAAAAAAATAGTTTACCAAACTTTCAGCCTCAATATAATACGAACACTCTTAATAGTGTTAGGGTTTACAAAACCTTAAAGCTACGAATAACACTTTTCTAGATATCTGAATTGTTTACATTATGCCCTAGGACCTCCTTTTATACACAAAGGAGTCCTACAAGGCTTACAATACTTTCCTAAGTTATCATGATCTTCTAAACAAATAACTTATACGAATCTTTTACAAAAATATCTCATACTTATCCCGTAAGTAATCTTGATAAACAATCTTTATCTTTATCCTTTCTTTTGTCTTTATCCTTCTGACAGTAGAAACTCTTCTGGTAGTTGTAATCTTTCAGCAGTTGTAACCAGCAGCATTAACTTTTATACCAGCAACACTAACTGTGTACAAGCAGTAGTAACTACTTAGAATATTTTTCACTAGTATCACTAACAGCACTAAGTTATGCTTAGCAGTAGTAACTCTAACCTTAGCAGCAGTAACTTCCAAACAGGTTCAAAAATTCTTTTCATCTCAACAAACCTCCTCCTTCAATGGCCATTAAGAAATTCTGTTTTCACGTCCATCTGATAAATTGGAAAAGACCTGTGTACAACATATGCGACGAAAATCCAAACAGCTTCCAGGGGAGAAACTGGAGCAAATGATTCCTTAAAATCAATACCCACTTTGTGAGCATAACCTTTAGCTACAAGTAGTGCCTTATTACGAATTACAGTTTGGTCTTCATCCTTTTTCTTCTTCCATAACCACTTTAGCTTAATTACGTTCTTGCCAAAGGGTTTGTCAACGAGTTCCTAGACTTGGAGTCTGCCAAACTAATGAATCTCTTTCTGCATTGCCTCTATCCATGCCAAATCAGCCATTGCCTCCTTAATGGTTTTCGGTTCAGCAGTATTCATGGTGAGCGCGAACATACACATTTCAGGATCGGTTACAAGTTGTCGTCTTGTTTGCACTAGCTTGGATGGATTTCCACGAACTTGAGATAACAGGTGATCTTTTGTTCATCAGTATTTGAAATCTTGTGGTTGATAGAAGGTATGCATATTTAAATTATCAATATTATGTGAGGAAGACTTAGCAATTTCTTATACCGGTGTATAGAAAGGATTGATAAATTCATCTTGTTGAAACTATGCATTTTCTGCTTGATTATCGTTGTTTTCCTCAGCATTAACAGTTGTTGGAGTTGTTGGTTCTGTTGAAGACTAAATATTCGTTATAAGTGGTGTGTCTTGTTGTTTAGAATTGTCAGTGGGGGAAGAAGAATTGTTGACACTTGAAGTACCTGCAGTGAAAAATTCATCGTACAAAGGATCGAAAAGAAGATCCAACTCTTGTTGTAACAGAACTGTTGTATCTGCTAAAGGAAAAACATTTTATAGTTGTGGTACGGGGCCAGAGTTGTCATAATCTGACGCCTTTTGTCGTTGGGGAACGAGGCCTGAAGTGTCATTATCAACAGACGTCTCTGACATCTCTTTGATTTCATCAATCTAAGATGTATGAGGGATTCAACTATCAATCAGGTTCTCTTGTTGTAAACACGATATCCCTTAGACTGAGTAGAGTATCCCACCAGAATGTACGAATCCCCTTTTTCTTTCATCTTATCCAGATTTTCACCATCTTTTGTTAAGTAACAAGTGAAACCAAAAATGTTTGTGAAGGTAATTTAATTAAAGTTTCCTGTCATTGATGATGCGCTTATGTCATTTTCCTCATGTGTCTGGATGTTATAGATCTATTTTGTGTATAGCATGCGGTTGCAATTGCTTCAGCCCAAAAGAACAAAGGAAGTTTGGAAGCTGAGAGCATCGTGCGAGCAGCCTCAATAAGAGTACAGTTTCCTCTTTCAACAACGCCATTCTTTTTAGGTGTTCGAGGAGTAGAGGTTGGTGCTCAATTTCCATCTTCTTTGAAGAATCTGGAAGTGTCTTGTTTAAGAACGTTGTCTTTGTCCGTTCGACAGAAATTAATGAGGCTTGAGATTTCGTTTGAATCATTATGAGAATTCTTTAGAACTTTTGGTGTTTCATCCTTGGATCTTAGAAATAGAGTCCAAGTTTAGCTGGAGTAATCGTCTATAATTACTAGAATGTATTTCTTCCTATTTATGCTAGCAACCCGCATTGGGCCACATAAGTCCATATGAAGCAAATTTAGCCGTCCTTTTAAACTTGGAACAACCTTTGTCTTAAATGAACTTCTTTTTGCTGTACTTACTTCACAAGAAGAACATAGTTGATCCTTAACATATTTCAGTTTTAGTAAACCAATCACGACATCCTTCTTTGAAAGCAAGTTAATGTAGTCGAAGTTAAGATGAGAAAGTCTTCGATGCAATAACCATGCTTGATGAGCCTTGAGGACAAGGCTCGTTTAACGGGGGAAGTCTATAACACCCTGTGTTTTCAAGTCATTGACGACGTCGATAAATCCACAATGTACCTTTTGTATTGTACGCATTTGCTTTAAATCATAAATGTTAAGCTAAATCGCGTAAGCTAAAAATTAGCGTTCAATGTAAACGGGCATCAAACAATTAAATGTTTACATCAAGCAAGGGTTATATAATTATTTTGAGGATAATTATTAACTTTGTTCATTTTATTTTTATCGGATACGTAAAGTGTATACGTTTCGCGATAAATTGCGTTTAGGCACTCCCGGAACCACCAAAACTTTTCTACGCTTCAACAAATACCCACTTTTATACCCAATACATAAAAGTTACAAAAATATCTCACTTATAACACTCTTATGCCGAAATTATGGCAAGAGATTCAAAGAAATAAGAAAATTTCCAAGTTTGGTCAATGTACATCCATACCTCATTTAAACCACACCATGCCTTCTCATTAATTCTAGCCATGCCTTGTCCCTTTGACTTAGACCATGACCTAGACCATCCCTACACCATACCTTGTCCCTTGACTAAGTTCTTACACTATATATATATACATGTATCTAGTAAAACACTTGATAAAAATCAAAATTTTCTTCCCTTTTTCTCTCTATATTGCTTCGGCAATAAATCACCACAAAGACCCAACCATACAAACTTTGCTACCACATTTACACACTCTTATATAACATATCTAAGATACCTCAAAGTATTTTGAAGCCTTGATTAATTATTTACAAGTATTGAAGCAAGAAATCAAGATTAGGGTTTTTATTTGGAAACAAAGGTTTTCTTAAGTGCAAGCTTGGGTTTTAAGGCTAAACACGGGTTTAGCATTTGTTTCTCATCATCATCATACATCATAAGGTCTATTTTAAACCTTTATGCTTTTAGTTTATGAGTTTTTATGTATTTGATATGCTATATAGTGAAATCACCATTAGGAATACTTTTGAACATGAAAAATATAATTTTTCTTGTGATTATGATTTTGTGCACTTTCTCACATGTTATGATGTTGGTAATATCATGGAATAAAGAACATATAAGTCTTGTACAATCTCGGTTTAAGCATAAAAAGTTCATATAAAAACTTGTAATTAAAAGATTAATTTAGAAAGTTTATGATTTCATGTAAAGTTAACAACTTGTGATCTTGATGATCTTGGACAAATATGAACTTATGGACATTATTATATGTATAACATATGATATATATAATTATAAAAGACTTGTGGTAAATTGTGAGGTTGAAAAGTATATAAAACATATTATATAAATAAATTATATAAAAGATCATTTTGGGACAGTAGGTTTTCGAATTCCAAACAGGGGATTTTATGTTTTTATAAAATAATACAAATCACGACGATTCCGAAAAGGTAAGAAACTTGTTAAACGGATTAATAACGAAAAAGTTACGTTAAAAACGAGTTATACGTTAATTAAACGGAGTTTATAAAATGACTTTTATAAAACTTATATCAAACAGCTAGTTTGATATTTTTAATAAATAATACATATTTTTAGGATTCCAAAATGATAAGAATCGTAATTTTTCAATTAATAACGAATGAGTTATGAATTTCGCGAGTTTACGACAATTAAAACTTTTATAAAACTATTTTTATAAAAGTTACTATTCATGACAGAAAGTTATATTTTTGTAAACCTCATAAAATTATAGAACTTTCAAAAACGAGAACGTCCTCGAAAGAATCGTTAAAAACGGAGCTATAACGAATAAAATACGACATTTACGGGTTTTACGACGACGAATACGATTTTTATAAAACTCACGTCTGATGTGAACAGTAAAAGTTACTGTTCACCAGAGGGTCAAAATATGAAAAATGTCAAATTATGATAACTCGTCCTAATACGAAAAGATGGGCATAAGAAACGTCAAAATCGGGCTTAAAACGCAAAAGTTATGCTAGTTTTACTAAAACGGTAATTATAAACGTTTTTACTTATTAAACACCATTTTACCAAAATGGTGATTGAGTAAGATTAGAATATTATGTGGTTATCAAAGTACTATATTACTAGGGAGTTTCATAATGAGGCCTCTTCGGATGGCGTATCGACGAGTTGTTGGATTTACGATTTAAAGTGTCCTAACTCCTCGAACGTCATGTCATGACCTCTTAGATTATGATAGCCCGAACGATAGTACGATGTAACAACTATAAGATTATATTCAAGTACTCGGTACTTATACGACCTATATTGGATTAGGTTGCCTTCGGATTCCTTCGTGACGCATTTTTCTATTGTGATATACTTTGTTGATTTCCATTCACTCGAGGTGAGTTCATAGTCTCGCATTTCAATCTTTTTAATGTTTTATAAACCCGCGAGGGGAATACATGCTCGTTTACAAACTCGTATATTTTACTACAGTACAATTACCTTTCAATACTTTGTGAGTTCATAGCCCCACCTTTTCTCTTTTAATGGTTTTCTTAAACTGTTTTCGGGGTGAGAATATGTGCTCGTTTTACTACACAAACTTATTGATTTCTATACATAAGTGTTACATGATTATTTTTACGAAAGCTTGATTTGTTTACTACATGATTTGAGATCGTGAATACCTATATTTGAAACCGTGAATTTTAGACATGATTGTTTTACTACGGACACAAGTGTTTTCAAAACTGTATGCTATTTCCTGATTACATTATTGCCTAAGTACCTTCTCTGCCACTTAAGTCCCCTATTTATCATGAACCGTCAGTTGCTAGTGTCGTGAGCGCGAGTGTTGTGGATAGATCTATCGGGATTGACAATCCCCACCTTTCCTTGGGTCACTAGTTTGATCAGGTGCATTTAACATTTGAGATTACTTTCTAGGATGTTTGGCAGAACATCCTACTTTTACGGGGCATTCCAATCTATTGATTGAAGTACGTTAAGGTTTCGGTGTCATGTGCTTAGTGCAATAATACATATATACTTAGACTTGATGAATGTGTTTCTCTTGTCTACCTTACTTGTTTTGGACTTCGGAATACGTACTTAGTCCACCATTTACTTCGATCTTGTGGTCCACTACTGAACATTACTAGATTTATTAAATCACTACTTGGATTTCGGATGGATTTCGGAAATAACACTTTTAAATGTTGTAACGCTACTTTTCTTCTGAAATATTTCTTAAATTATTTCAATACTGCTTTTTACTTAAACCTATGAATTCACCAACATTATTGTTGACGTTTTAGCATGTATTTTCAGGTTACTATTTTGCTAGTGGAGCATTGGGAGCATTCGAGTCGCGCGGATATATATATTTTTGAAGGCTTAATAACTTGAGTACTATTTGACAAACGTTTTGACAATGTTTTCTAATACATTATAAATGGAACCTGTGTAACTCTGACATTTTTACTAAATTGAATGTGACATTTTATAAAACGTCTCTTTTGAGGTCGTTTTCTGTGACTTGTGCGTTTGGACTATGAAGTAGCACCCCATTGTTACCATTCCGCTGCGACCAGATTTTGGGGGTGTTACATTTTTCATTTATATAAAATTAAACTGTCAATGTGAATTCAAGCCAATACAATAATAATATCTTAGTGAAAGATAAAAGATCCAGGTCACGCCTTTCACGATTGCCAACCTTCAGTTAAAATCTTTAATATAACATGAAGTCTCATACACTGACATTGATTAAAACAAAGCAACACAAAAACCCGCCCCATTGTGTAAAAAAAGAGGTAAGCATATATGAGTAGAATTGTAATTAAACTAGAAATGTGGCTTGTGTTATCTGTTTATTAGCTAGAATAGTTTAAATATATTCTAAATCTCTTAGTGTGTTTTCTCTTGTAATTCTGCATATTTGTAAGATACATTTAATAACTAGTTAATAAAAATTGGGTATTATGAGTAGTACCACACATGCCAAAACCACTGCAATGGAAAACGGCTCGGTTGAACCATATGCACTTTTGTTAAAAGGACGCTCACACTCACAGCAAACGCAGTGTGCTTGACCTAAGAATGTGTTCATGCATGCACTGGACCTACTCTGCTAGTCTAAAGCATCCTTCTAGTGTCCCATTTCCTCTCTTTATACCTGCAAATCCAATGAACTAAACTAAAGTTCCAAGAAACGTAATACTCGGCAAACAACCACAATCACAGTTCATACACACGTAAAAGAGTCATTTAATACAATAAGAAGATATCTAAATCTCCAAATATAATGCTAGCCAACTCACTAGTCATGTGATAATTGAAGATGTCCATATCATGGTGCAAAAACTAACATATTTTTCACTTATCCATGTACAACTAGTGGTCGCTGATTATTTCGGTAGTTTATATCTCCCTTAATCATTACTAAAGTTAGCATGTCGCTAATAGTGAGCTTATATGGAAGCAAGAAAGTAATATGCTGAAGTAAGTTGGCCCACTAGTTCCTTGTTGCTTTCAGTAACATAAAGACTCGCTAATTAGATTATTTATGTTCCTTCCTACTCTTGATCCAAACACATCAGCAAGTATCCAAACACATCTGCAAGTATCCGATATTAATACCATACAACTTATGGTCAAGTTCATTAACTTTTCTTCTCATATTTTTTATATATTTTCTCTATGGCATTTCATCAAATGCTTATTGTGCGCTTCACCAAAGACTTACCAGCAAACACATGTTCACTTATTCCAGCCAATTTCACAACTAAATTAGATGAATGATACATAAATAAGAATAAACAATTACTCAAAACAATTAAAAAATTACAATATATGAAAATTAGGGCTTGAATCAGCATGAAATATAGAACACATAAGCGTATAACATTCAAAGTTACCTTCGATGAAGTAAAACATATAACCTGCTTTAATAATCCTCTAATTTCAACATTTCATTATATGGTGGATTGAGGAAGACCACTCGAAAAATTGAAGATATAATAATCTGGTAGGAGCAATTGTGAATTTCATATGTTATTGATCTAATGATCGTGAAGTAACGATGATGATGATCTTGAAGTAATGATTGGTAAGAACTCTGTTTTTTAGGAGGGAGCATGTTAGGAGGAAAACACACATTTAAGTGTGTGAAAAAATAAGCGTAGAAAAAAAAACTTATATAGCGGCAGAAAATTAGGTTTATTAATTTTAAATCTTAGATTAATCCTCACCATTAGATCAAACCTATATAGATGGTGGGATTTGTCCTTTGGTATGTGTAGAGAAACTGGTATGCAAATGAACTTTTTTCTTTTGGTTTATGTTTTATATTAAGGTGAAAGGCCGAATTTATATAACTTGCTTTTTCAAATATACTGATTTATGTAACTTACCTTTTTATTGCCGATTTACGTAATATACTTTTAAATACTTATCATTTTACGTAATATTCATCGAAATGTGACTTGTTTGATATGTTACTACTTAGAAAAGTTACAGTAATGGTGTTATCGTTTGCGTTGACTTTCACCAGTTAGTCCATTGACATTTTTTCACTTAGAAAAATTATATTAATGGTCTCTTGACTTTTGCATTGACTTCCACCGTTAGCCCCTTAACTTTTTCACACAATATTTTTGATAAAAAATTTTTTTCTCTCCAAAACCTCATTATTTTCCCTCCCGTTTTTATACACACATTTTTATACATGTTTTTTAAGGGGATTACCCCGGTAAAATACATTTTTATACATGTTTTTATACACACATTTTAATACACGTTTTTATGCACACATTTAAATACACGTTGTATAAACGTTTTTATACACACAATTTTATACACACATTTTTATACACGCTTTTATACACACATTTTTATACACACTTTAATACTCACATTTTTATACACGTTTTTATTCACGGTTTTATACACGTTTTTATATACACGTTTTTTATACACATTTTTATATACACGTTTTTATACGCATTTTTTACACACATTTTTATATACATTTTAATACTCACACATTTTTATACACGTTTGTATACACACATTTTTATAGATACACCTTTTTATACACATTTTTATACACACATTTTTATACACGTTTTTATACACATATTTTATACCCGTTTTTATACACACATTTTTATACACGTGTTTATAAACACGTTTTTATACCCGTTTTTATACACACATTTTATACACGTTTTTACACGGTTTTATACATATTATATACATGTTTGTATACACACATTTTTATACACATATTTTTATACACGTTATTATATACACGGTTTATACACGTTATTACTAGGAAAAGTTGTTGAGGATGTGGGTGAGGATGGGGATTTTAAGTGTGGGTCGTGCGTTAGCGCAGTTGAGTTTGTGAATGTTAATGGGGAGATTGTGAGTGGGTGTTTATGAGATATCAAGAATTATATCAACAAGTTTCCTAAAATATTTTTGTGTCGACATTATAGACTCCTCCCCACCTTCCTAAATATCCGCTTGTTTACGGAGCTTGGTCGCTTTAACAATACCTGCAGGACCGGGTATTATCCTAATCGGCTTTTCATCACAATTATCAACACTACTCGCAGGACCATGTATAAAAGCATGTATAAAAAATGTGTCTATTAAAATGTGTATATACAAACGTGTGTATAAACACGTGTGTATAAAACACGTGTATATAATAACGTGTATAAAACCGTGTATAAAAACGTGTATAAAATTGTGAGTATTAGATTGTGTGTATAAACATGTGTATAAACGTGTGTTTATAAAAACGTATGTATAAAAACGTGTATATAAAAACGTGTATATAATAAAGTGTATAAAACCGTGTATAAAAACATGTATAAAAATGTGTGAGTATTAAATGTGTATAAACACGGGTATAAAAACGTGTGTATAAAAACGTGTATATAAAAATGTGTGTATAAAAATGTGTATAAAAACGTGTGCAAACAAAAGTGTATATAAAAACATGTATATAATAACGTGTATAAAACCGTGAATAAACGTGTAAAAAAATGTGAGTATTAAAGTGTGTATAAAAATGTGTGTATACAAAGTGTATAAAAACGTGTCTAAAAATGTGTGTATAAAAACGAGAGGAAAAATAATGAGGTTTTGGAGGGGGGGAAGTTATCAAAAATATTGGGTGGAAAAGTCAAGGGACTAACGGTGGAAGTCAATGCAAAAGTCAAGAGACCGTTACTGTAACTTTTCTAAGTGAAAAAATGTCAAGGGACTAACGGTGAAAGTCAATGCAAACGACAGGGACCATTATTGTAACTTTTCTAAGTAGTTACAAGTCAAACAAGTCACATTTCGGTCAATATTACGTAAATTAGTAAGTATTTGAAAGTATATTACGTAGATCGACAATAACAAAAGTAAGTTACGTAAATCGGTATATTTGAAAAATAAGTTGCATAGGTTCGGCTTCGCATTTTATTTTATTTTAATAAACTAGTTATAAGTCCCGTGTACGCACGAGATTTTTTCTAAAATTTTTAATAATGTGTTTTATTTATCAAAAACCAAATAACTTATTTTTTGTTATTTGTTTTAATTATTGTTCTTAATTTTTGTTAATAATACCGTGTGGAGCTAATGTTGGTGGTACAGTTCATTAGTAAACAATAGATATCCTCTTTGCAAAAGTAATTTTTTTTTTTTTTGAACGGCTAAATTTTATTAAACTATCAAGATGCTAGAAAAGGATTACAAATGAATGAGATAAGGGTTTTTAAACCAATCATCTCTAGAAAACCGTCTATTACATCAAGCTGGTCTCCATAAGGATCTCTAAAGGCCCTTCTAGTTAAAACCATATGATGTTCCATTTGATCTAAGTCGGCAAGTAGTCTTTAAACTTTCAACCTTCTAAAAATCCTTCCACACCCAAAAGAGAGGATACACCACTTTGTCAAAATGTATGTGAGTTCATCAGGAAAATAAAATATGAACAAAATACTGTAAAGACCTACTTTCGGAGATTAATAGTTATATTACCATGAGTAAACATTATTGTACTATTAATAATGCATAGGTAGATCCATGAGCAATTGTGTTAGTAGTTTATCTTGATTGCAAGGTTGAACAGCCAGTGGACAATTTGCCATATAGATTCCAGGTGACAGGTAGAGACTTACCAGTGAGTGCAAATTCTTCAATCTTTAACATATCACCTTATAGAAAGCGCACATCATAAAGAACGATACCATCGAGTTTGATAAATATTTCCATGTAACTTTTGTTCACTACATCGATCATCTCTTAGAACCTGCACGAAAATCACCATGAAAATGAGATAACAAAATCTTATACTATATCGTTTTGACATTAGTTTTTTTATCGTGTATTAATACCAGATATATTTTGTATTGAACTTTACATTCACTAATTTAGTTTGTTATAGAAGCATTGAATTTAATTAGTATCCTCTTTGTAAGTATTATAAAAGAAATCATACGAATCAAATGATAAAAGTTGGCTCCAACGGTAAATTATTAGCTATCATTGGTGGCATTACAGAATGCTTGCTAGCCGATGCTCAATCAGGAAAAGTAAGCCCAATTTTTAATCATCAATAATAAATGCCACTAAAGAATCCGTTTATGCGACACAGCCTGGAACCAAGACACAACCTGCAGATTATGGTACATAAGAAATACATCAAGTTCATTCGCCAACTTGCCTTGCAATCTCTACAAACAAAAGGAGAAAAACAGAATTTTAATCTTATTATTGAAAACAGAATTTGCATATTGAAAGATCAGAAGCTAGTGTAACACTCCCTATTATAATTCCAAGTACTTAATAAAGCAGGGCCGGACAATAATAAAAATAAATGATTTCACATGTTTTACACAGTTTCAAGATTGACACATTAAAATGGGGTTCATACGGCTTTACCGGCTGTCAATAGGTTATTTCTTGACAGTCAGGTGTCACATAAAATGAGGAGAAAAACATAACTTCAAACATATTATTAGTGTAACAAATATCATGTTCGACACTTCAGTGTCAAAGTATCCAAATCTATCAACAAATATTTAGCATTCATTATATAATCAGTCCAAGCATCTTTAAATTTAAGAAGTAACATTGACAAAGTTGGGTTCTTTCATAATTCATAAATAGTTTTTTCATCTTTATCCTATTTAACTCTCGGGGCAATTCCATATTTCCCCAATAAAAACATGAAAATTCCATATTTCCCCAAACATGCATCAAAATCATTGCACATTATGCATTGTTCACTTGTAAGTTGGGTAAATATGGCATTTTGAAGTTTAGATTGGGTAAATATGGAATTATCCCTTAACTCCTAACCCTGAGATACATGCATATTATAGTTATATATATGTCAAATAGGACTAATCCTCTGCCACCACATGACACTTTTATGTTACTCAGCCTATGGCTTGCTGAGTAGTCACTCGGCTTGTAACCCCCTAAGTAATCACTCGGTCTGTAATCCCGTGATTCATCGCTCGACCTATGATTAGCTGAGTAATCACTCGGTCTATAACTCACATGATAGTCTCTCCGCATGTAATTTCAGTAATCACTTGGTCATGACAAAAAGCCACTTGGTCTATGACTTGAGGAGAAGTCACTTGGTCTTTGACTAAATATGGCTCGGTCACACACACTATATCGTCTCATAAGCAATGCACCAAGAACACATAATGAAGTAGGGCTGAGCAAAACCAACCGAAAACCGAACCGAGCCGACAAACTGAGCCGAGCAGAACCGATCGAAACCGAACCAACCATTTTCGGTTCGGTTTTGGAATTTGTATATTTATAGTTTTCGGTTTCGGTTTTGTCGGTTCGGTTCGGTTTGGTTTGATTCGGGTTAAAACCAACAAAAATACGCCTAAACTATCTATTCGGTTTGATTTTTGTCGGTTCGGTTCGGTTACCCAAAACCCACAAAACGAATATGGATGTGCTTAGCATCAATAAGAATTAACTGAAACCTTAAATGTTTAAGCCTACGTTTAGATAATACAATACCCGAAAACACATATCGATATCAACCATTGTATTACCAAGCAAACCTGTAACAAAGACCATCAAATTCGATAAAGATTTAATCTTTTTCTGCATCATGAATCGATCTTTACGCTTAAGTATTGAAAACACATGTTAACTAACCAAAGCAGCAATATAACCCACAAAAAATACATTCCTTTATAACAAAACCCTCTTCAAAAATTTTTTATGGGGGATTAAAATTCATACAAACATTATTAGTTATTATAAAACAAATCAAGCCACTGCATGTTATGGTTTTACAAATACATAATCCTACAATAGCATAATCTACAATTAACTCCAAACACTAAACATAATAAAAAAAATTAACACGTAGCTTACCTATGATTAAATGGCCTTGAAATCGGAAATTATGATCAATGAATCTAGAATTCATTTGATCTTTACCAAAAAAATACAAAATACCTAAATGAGTCCATTAATCAATAAGAAGATAACTAATATAAATTATATTCGTTCATTGAAGAACATATACATGATTGTACTTTTAATTCATCTTTTCTTTGAATGTCGTCATGGTTTTTTTGTGGGTGTCGACAAAGATAATGGTTTTTATAATTATTTGTATGCAATAGTATTTAGAATCAAATAAGGAATGGAACTCACATCACAACATTATCTGTTACTCATTAATTTGTTATTTACAAATTAGTAAGAAAAGTTTTCTTTCTTCACATTAGACAATAATCTTTATAAAGTTACTCCCACCTTTTTGTAAGTTTTTTTCTTTATGTGTTTGACACTTATACTTTTATGTTTAATTTTCATTCTTTCATTATGTCAAAACTTGTATTGATTTTTTTAGCTAATTTTAGAAATATTTTGGCTTTTTCAATTAAAAATATTAAAAAATGTAATGAAAATAATATAATAATTTCCTAATAAGGAATGAATTGATTGTTTTGAAATACGAATATCCCACTTGACGTTTTCCTTTACTACATAAAAGATTTGAAATTATAATTACAAACCATAATGAAGACATTAATTAATTAGCTAAGGGTAAAACTATCATTCTGTTAAAAAGTAATAAATGCACTTTTTTTAAACGGTGTGTTTTTTGTCAAATGACAATAATTTTGGGACGGATGGAGTATATTATAACACTGTGAAACGGAAATTGCGGAACAAAAATAATAAAGTTTAACAAGTCAAAAATATTAAACTGTTAAAAATTATAGAACAAAAATTGATAAAAAATGTTTTGTACTAAAACTGTATTATACTGTAAACTAGGGGTGAGCAGAGAAAACCGAAAAAACCGAAACCGAACCAAAAACCAAAAAAACCGAACCAAAAAAATCGATCGAAACTAAAAACCGATGGTTCGGTTTTTACATTTTCAAAATCCAAAAAATTTCGGTTCGGTTTTGGTTTTCGTCCAAAAACCGAATCGTAAAAACCGAACCGAACCGAACCTATTTTATTATATAATATATAATTTATATAATATAAATAAATAAATAATAAATCAATATTTTAAATCCATATTCACTTTGTGGGTGTAATTATAATATATTATCTTATTGTTTATATGCGTGTTTGTGTTTGTTATATACGTGTGTTTATTTGACAATATATCATTACATAAGTGATAATGATCATACTATGTATATATTTATTTGCATGTGTGTGTCTTATTTATATGTGTGTAATTGTAAAAATTTGGGATAGATATTATTAGGCTCAAACTAACCCAAGAAAAGTAAAGAATAATTATCAATTTTCAACGTAAAACAATTTTTTTGATATAAATTGGCCATACTCAAATATAAACGGTTTAAAAACGAAAAAATTGAAAAACCGAACCGAAACCAGTAATAAACCGAAAAAACTGAACCGCCAAAACCGAACGGTTTCGGTTTTTGGTTTTGTAAAAACCGAATATTTTGGTTCGATTTCGGTTTTAGCCAAAAACTGACCCAAACCAAACCGTGCACACCCCTACTGTAAACATGAAGAGACAAAAAAGGTGTAAGTTGTTAAAAATACAAAACATGTATTTATTTTTTATTTTTAGCTACAGTAGTACCATTTGTAGAATGTGGTACTTTTCCACTTTGACATTAACACCCCTCCAAAAATAAATAATGTATCATTTGAGGCTGCTGATAGCATTTTTGTGCGATTAAATTTTGTCTTTTCAAGAAAAGAAAAAAAAGTTGTAAAAATGTGATTTTTTTTCTATACAAAATTTGGTCATATAAAAGTACAATAGTCGTCAGTCACCATTAATATTTTTCAAAAATTAGAAATGAAACATATGTGAAAATATTAATGGAGTCGCACAGTCAGTCATTTTAAAATTTTGGTTCTTTTTAGCTAGAAAGTGGATAATTCTTTCAGTTTCTGGCTATTTAGTGAATTTTCTTTTTGAAAATGCTAAATGTAACCCATAAGTGACTACGTATAACACATTAGAATATGCGTTAAATGTTTATACTTTAATAATAAACTATCAGCTGACTAATTATTTTTATTAACATTTAATTGATTAAAAAATATTAAAAGTTAAAGATTAAATTTTACTAAGAACATAAACAGCTTAATGATTATACTTGTGTTATATATTATATGTTTTATGTATACCATAATATTGAAATCGAGAAATCATAAATTTCTTTTTATTTTATTAAAAGTACTTTTTACAGCAATGTCTATTCATTTATTAATATTCAAACTGCAGCAAACGAGAAAGAAGCATGACTTGGGGTGAGTTTGAGTTTGATTGGGCATATTAGAGAATTTCATGATATTTACATTATAATTTTCTTCAAATATTGTGTTTGGTATCTTAAATAAACGAATTTAAAATTTTGTGAATTATTAGATTCTAGCTGATGTAATAAAACACAACCCAAAATGAGAAAAGCAACACATAACAAATAGTTGACCTTTATGGTCAAAATCAGAGAAATAATACATAACAAATACTTGACCTTCATAGTCAAAATCAGAGAAATATGAGCAAAAAACCATAGGCACATACAATCTATGTTATGATTGACCAAATATATTAATTTCATAACATCTTTTTAAGTTTCCTTCAATAAGTATTGTACAAACAGTCTACAACATCCAAGAACAAAACTAGTTCAAGTGTAAAAAAAGTACTTGATTTAGCATCTCCATTTGTTTAATCATACAGTCAAAACAATACAAAATCCCGAGAGAATGGTATTTTTGTAATTCACAGACCAAACTTTTTTGGTCTCAAATAAGACGAACCTTGCTTCAAACCAGGCATAGCTACTGCTTGTTGTTGTTTCGCCCTTTTTGCTTTTTCCTTCGCCATTTTCCAATCTCGTTTTTGGTTTGTTGTTTCCTCAAATTCTCCATTTCTTCTTCCATAGCCGATTTCTCTTCTTTCTGCTTCTTCTTATGTTCCAACATTGACGTATCTGAATCCTTTACGGAAAAGAACATAGGACCCATTTATGCCAACCACTGTGGCTCAACTGAAGTCACACACTGCATGTATTCTTTAGTAGTCAATATCAGCTCGTGATAGACCACATAACCAGGCGTATAACCCAACCCATATAAAGCCGAGCTCGGGTGAAGATGACACGGCATCCCATTCCTACAATTAACATATTCCCCAACACCTTTAAGTCTTGCAGCATTGTGAAAATAGGTTGAACATATCGCTTTTCTTACAATGTCTGTATCGGGCCCGCTTGATGTCAGTGGGATTTTGAGTGTTTTTAATATGTCCAATAACTGAGATCGTACTTCATGTGCTTTTTTCAATCCTTTCACTTGTAAGACATGATCGTTACACCAGTCTCCGCGGTATCGGTTAGCTTTCCATTGTTGGTAGACATTAAGGTTTCATTTGTTTTTTCAGAGGTTTTACCTCTTCATCTGCAAACCATGTCTGCAGAAAAAGAGATGCATCTAAGCTCTTCATCTGCAAAGAAGAAGACCGTTTGTTTTTGTTCTAATTAAGTACTTCTTTCATTTTTGTTTCTTTATCTTTTTACTAGTGTTTTTTACGTTTACGTCTGTTCTTTTACGTTTTGGTCAGTTATTTTACGTTTTCGTCAGTTATTTTACGTTTTCGTCAGTTTTA